>MU223799.1:1110524-1143876 GCA_018584345.1 Thuja plicata
GAAACATCTATTTTGAAGCATACTTTTCACCAGAAAGCACGAAAGGCTGTGATTCACATCACCATAGATAATTGATTAACTATTCTGAGATCTTGAAGATCAAAAAGATATACGAGCCAACTGACTCAAACCTTAAATAGAATAATAACAACAGAAAGGCTGATTCATAAAGATAATAAATCTTGAAAGATTACTGAGTAAATCCAAAATATATTTCAACAGATTATAACAGCATGTTCATTAACCTCCAACTAAAATCAAAACCATGCATTTTGATAGACCAACTGATCCATAATAATGATAAAATCTACTTGTATTACCAATTGATAATATATACACTCATATATTTGAAAGATATCTAGTATCATTTCACAGAAAGAACTTAAGAAAATGGAACCAATAGTAGAATTGAGTTTCTTTGCCAAAAAGAACCGACCCTCACTTGGTCGTCCAAAATATTATATATAGCCACGCAGGGCATAATTCAGTTTTAAAACTAACTGCCTCAAAATAGCAGGAACATCAAAAACAAACTAAAACAGAAAACTAGTTAGAGAACTAATTGGCCGATTGGCCTATTGTAGCTCCAGCATTGGTGTTCGTGGTATTCTTCATTGTCTTCCATTCCTCGAACGCCACAGAGAAATTCTGTCTCAGCTTTTGGTTTGGTTGGGCAGCTGCTTTGAACCTTTGGAGCCAAACATTTTTGAAGCACTGTGTCTGTTGGGTCTTGCTTGCAATTACCTTCAGATGTTCATCTCCATAGACCACAGTCGATTCCACATGAGCTAGGATCGAATGATCAGTCATCCCGATTTCATTGGTAGCTTTCAGGTTTTCCAACTTTTTCTGGAAGTAGGGCAACACCTTTGACATTTCACCGCTGGCTTCATTTTCTAGTCTAGTGATCTTCCCTGTGCACTCATTTTGTGCCAGCAGAGCATCTCTCAGGTTGATCTGAGCTTCAATTATCTACGATGACTCTTCTATTGCATGTTCATATAATGAACTTTCCCATTCCAAATTCACTTTGACCACAAACAGTGAATTTTCATCCATACCAGGCACTGCCTTTTCAGAAATAAATTTGTTTATACCATAGGTATAAATGTCCTCCATATTATGTATTTCGATTTCTAATTTCCCCCTTTTCTTTTTCCACAGCTCCACATCATCTTCTACTATTTTTAGTAATTGTTCAGCTTTTGTCATCACATTATCAAAATCACTAGCAAACCTAGTAATTTCTCCATTTACCTTATCCATCCATTTGTAGAAAGTTGTTGATATTGATCTGTCTTTGTGCACTTGGTCCAGGAAATTATGACTTTCAGGAGACTTTACATCTAAATCAAAAGGGACCATTGTTAGTGGCTGAGGCAGAGGATTATGAAGTTGCTGAATATACTTGGCCATTTCACAAAGGGCCTGTTTCAGTTTCATCTTATCTTCAGCGTCCTTTTTCACTTGGTGACTGATCTTCGTATTGGCTGAATCAAAGATTTTTAAATTAGTAGCCCTGGTGGACATGCCCAAATCTATCTTTTCTACATGGAAGTCACTTTCTGTAACCTCATCACTGGTTTTATCTGAGTTTGGTTTGAATATCTCTGCCATCCAATGTCCTGTTTTAGTATCCACATCGACCATGGCTTCTATCTTTGGCTTCTTACTTCTTGGGGTTTTCCCGAGATATTTGCTAACCATATCTCCAACAGGAGCTGATATTGGGACAATGCTTCTTTTCTTGTTAATTGAAAGCCCCAACCAGTTAGGAATCTTTGGTGTAGAGGTATCAGTGGAAGGGGTTGATACGAACACGTCTTGGTGATCTTCTCCTTCCATTTGAATCTTCAGAGGGCTTGCTGGACTCTTATCCATTTTAACCTTTCTTTTATGCTTATTTTCACTCTTTTCTGGTTCAAGATCAATTGTAATGCAGGGGATCGATTCTACCTTTTCTTTCCTTTTGCTCCTGGTTCTTGTAATCCTCGGGGATTGTATAGGGATTGTTTCTCTCTTTTCAGTATGATCTTCAATTTTAGTTTTGGATGCACCTGCAGAAAGCAATTCCTCATTTTCATTAGTAATAGTGGGAGAAGTGGTGAGTTTCGAAATCCTTATACTCTTCCTAGTTACTGAGACATGAATTTGTTGTTTCTTCTTCTTGCTTATTTCCTTCAACCACTTGTCTGTTCTTTTGAACACACTTTCAAAGACAGCATTCAAGTCATCTACCTCTTCTCTTCCCCAATCTATTTTCCTGGCCACTGCTTCACCATTTTGCTTGGTACATTCAGCTTCTTTTGCACCTTCTTCTACATCGGTGTCAAGCCCTTTAATTTTAAAAGGTAGTCGCAGGGTAATAATCTGATCCAGTGAAACCGAGAATGCATTCTTTTCACAACCTCAAATTCATCAACACAGTCAGCCCAATAGTCTTCCAAACTCGGCTGATGCAGGAAGGTAGCATCTACTTTGAAGTGGTTCGCCACAAATTTCTTACTGTCAAAATAACTGCGACTTTGATAATAAGGGAGGTTGAATATTTTGAGTTCGGTATTAGGAGAAGACATACCATGTGTTAATCCTGAGGCGATAGTGTCCCAAATCAATAGGAAAGAATGAACCCACCCCTCTTTTAAGCTTGAATTTCAATCTGACCTGGATAATTTGTCTGCATATTTCCAACAGAATGTACTTATCTAGACAATAGTGTGGGAGCTTCACAGGTTCACCACTAAAGCCTCATACCCTTAAATAGCTGAAGGTGGGGAATTGAATAAAGAAACTACCATAGGCCTTAATCAACTGCATAGCCTCTTCAGACATTCTGTAATTTATCTTCCCCCTTAGCTCAAAGACAAGCTTGGCCAGGAAAGTATCTTGCACCCTTCGGAAATTTCTCAGGTTCTTCTCCTTTTGCAGATAAGAATGATATTCGTAGATCATCATGTCATCTCTCCATGGTTGGTGAGGCAGACCTTCCCAGTTTCTACAGATGGCTAGGACATAAAACAGATATGAGGACATGTAGAAATCAGAGGCTTTTGCAGACTGGGATAGCTCTTCATCTAGCCTTGCCGCTATTACTTCGGCCCAGTCTACATATTTTCCATCAGTCAAAATGGTTTGAATGAGGATGTACATCCAGTCCTCCCACATTATTTCGTTAGGTTTTCCTCTCAATCTGTTCAGCATGACAACAATATCCCTTACCTCTCTTACCAAATGGTCCTTTTTTCAGAGGTTTAGGAAGTCTGGAACCTCCTCTTTCAGCCTTGGACAACCAGTCCCTAGCTATATTGTTACTATAATCTCTAAAATTGCGGAGAAAATCTTCTTTAGCTTTTTCGAAGTCACAAGCAACATAAGTCTCTGCAGGAGGAATTCTCAGGGCCACCATTACTGTTTGTCGGTTCACAGACACCAACATTTTTCCAAAAGGAAGGCAAATACATTTATTTACCCTGTTATACCTGTTTCTACACCCCATCACTAATTCAAGGCACAGAGTCACTTCAGGAAAACTAGCAGCCTCCAACAAACCGCTTTCAATGATTTTGGCTAATATAGTCTCGGCTTTGGCATTTCTAACTCTGTGAACAATCTCTGCAATGTCGTCGTTGACAAGAACCGTATCTCCCATTTCTGGTAAACAGCTACTTATAGGAGAAAACTTATTCTCCTTTACAAATTTGGCCTGCTGAGCTGACTTACTAGAACTACCCATGATAATTCCTAGTGCTATTGATTCAGGAAATAGATACGAAACAATAGAAACTTCCTTTCTTACAGTATACAATTCTTAAAAACCAGAAAGGAAAATGAGAGAAAATACTTTGAGACTCACCAATGCCAACACTTCCGCTTGCAGAGAAAAACCTTCAAAGATCTTCAATCCAGTCTAGCTTTCCAACAGAATGCGAAAACACAAATGGCAAAGAAAGGAAAGCTGAATACATACATTTAAATCGCTTCTTTTTAGTAATTATGATTACTTGTTGTGAATCAATGATTCCTGTCGTCATTAGCTGGCCACGTCCCATCACATTTCCTGCTTACTCAGGCAAACTGTACTTTTAGTTGAGTTGATGTCACTCCCCGTCTTTTCAGAAATCAATTTCATAAATGCGAGTGACATTTGGCACGTGCCGAGTGTGTACAATCATTATCGCATTTATGTATCTTAAACATTGAACTGTGATGCGCCAAGTTCAAATTTTGAGATCTCACATGCCTTTAGCCACGAATTGACACAAATAATAAATACGATGAACTGATGCAGGACGCAAGAGGTGAAAATGAATTATGAACATAAAAGGTATGGTTCAGGATTCAAGATCTCGAAAAACACAACGCCGAGACAGAAAAGACGTGGGCTAAAGAAGGAATGATCAATGCAAAATGGGAAATTGAACTTTGAACAAGTGAGTTCAAGGTTCATAGTTCAATATTACATTACACATCCGACGTGGGTTCGCAAAACTTACCGATCGAAGAGACAAGTGCAGACTTGCACAGCGGGAAATGGGATATTGAACTTTGAACATTGAGTTCAAGGTTCAAAATTCAATATACAACCCGACACTTGACACGCTACTTTGAGAAAAAATTAATCAAAAGCTTTTGACCTGCAACAGTTGGCATGGATTGTGTTGTGCTTGTCTTCCTTTATTATCAGATTTTAAAGTTTCATGCTAGAGGTTCATTAATAAGATAGAATTTGATGTTTGATGGTATACCGAACGACATGGAATGTAACTGCCATCGAGTGTTTATTGTTCTTCTAGCGATGACTGTTTGGCTACCTTAAGTTTTTAGTCCTTCTAGGCGGTGTTGAGAACAGGCAGAGTTTAGAGAGTGCGTTGATCATTCAAGAAAGAGGGTGTAACATTATCATGGCTGTGTGAGCTATTATTGTGTTTGCATCGGGAATCACTGTAGCTACCTATTGATTTTCATCTGCTTTAGCTATTTTGTGTATGATCAGTATATGACCATTTTGTATGTCAATATTCATATATCTGTGTCATACATAAGGTTATTATTATATTGTAGATGTTGAGCAGGTGTTGCTCGGTTTGCTAAAAGGCATACTCCTTGAGTGTTAACAATCACTTATTAGATTATCTCTGATTTCTCGTGTTGTTGATGTTTTGTAGCTTCTGTCAGATAAATCCTATGAGACTATATATATATATATATATATATATATATATATATATATATAGTATTAGGAGAAATTAATATAATAATGATTCAGAGATAATCAATTATAATTATATTAATCTCATAATAATGAATAGACATGTCCCATGAAGGGACATGTCTCTCCTAGTCTTATTCTTAATATAAATGAAAGAGAGATTGTTGCATTTGGAAAACGCATACAACATAGAGTGTTATTACATTTGCAGCTATCCTAAAACCTAACAGGTGTGGCTGGCTTTTTCCCTTGAGTAGGAGGGTTTTCTCTAAGTATCTCTTGTGTTCTTGATTTATCTGCTATTTTCTTTATTATATTTTGGTTTTAACTATATTCAATTGCAATGTCCCTATTTCTAGAATAGAAAATAAATAATTATATAATAATATAATTTATTATTAAAATTAACTATAATATAATGATTAATATAGTATAATATTATAAATGAATATAATAATATAATATAAACTATTAAATATAATAAAATAAGATTATATTATATAAACTAATAATTAAATTAAATACATATCAAATAAATATAATATATAATATATTAAGAGATAGTCTATCGGATATTATCATTATATCCATAATATAATACAATGTATATAAATATACCTTATTAAAATAATTTTGATTTCCCCAAAGGGATTTCCCTTGGTAATATAATAAGGAAGAATTAGCGTTGCCTTGGGCAGGCACCGTTACATAGGAGATAGGTAGCATAGATATTAAATAAACGATTCCAGCATTTAACTAATCTACTAATTGTGGAATGGTGCGGTTGGTAAGGAGATAATGAATAAACATAAGACGTGTCCTTTAGCAATGTGACCAATCATTTCAAGTGCAAGTATAAGAAGGCATTCACAATCACCAACGGGAGGAGGCAACAATTAGGTGACACGGAAAAACACACAGAGCACTGGTCCTTAGAAAATAGATATTCTCATAGTAGATAAGAGACATTATTCACCGGCATCCAACTCCTCCAAGCAGCACTTAAACATAAGAAAAATCAATATACCAGCAAGTATATTGATTAATAAATATACAGACAACCCTTCATTTTCAGATAGGCCAATAGTATAATAAATATATATATCCATTTGGGAGAATCAAAGTAAGAATAATCAATTCGTTACAATATTAATTAGTAAGAAGCAAGGAGCAAGGCAAGCTTAAAATAATTTCACAGTAGATACTATCAATCCAAACTTTAATTTGAGGCTTTAGAACAAATTGAGCAAGGCCCAACTAGGGGATATTACATCCAATCCATTTTTGTATAATTTTGTAATCTTGACATTGTAATCTCCTTAGCCTTTTTCGGGGCTCTATTCGTTTAATTGAATATCAAAATTACTTTTAACGCTTTCTATAAATGTATTGCATCTCTTATGGAGAAGTTGAAACAGATCCAAGTGTCTACTTAGTCATCTTTAGGGTAGCACCCAAATAAGGACCAGCAACTTATTTTCTACTTAGTCATTGAAAGTATGGTTTTCTTAAAAATTAAAAAATGAAGTCTTCACATGTAGAATAAGTGATAATATAATTCAAAAATTCACAACTTGAGTTAATACTTCACAACATGCACGTTGTGAATGAGACCATTTATGAAAAATAATAATAATAAAATGTCGCTAAAGTTTTCCGTCCAGTAACTCTTGAAGATTTGAACCATGTTCTCCCCAAATGTTGTTCACTTAGATAATGTCTTCCTGAATATAAAATAACGATTGGACGACAAAGTTTCCATCTTTATGCGTGTAAATTTTAGACAATTACCCAAAATGCAAGAGATAATCTTTCCACCATAACTTAACAACTCTCACCATTATCTCTAGAGCAATATATCCCATGACAGTTGGGCTACATATTAGCCACTGAAGTAGTAAGCATATTTAATAAGAGTTTCCTACAAATTAGGCCTCCTGTCCAATATGGATTTTTAGGGTTTACGGACATGAAGTAATCATCAAGTTAAGGTGCTACGCTTTATCTGCAAACTACTTTGCAACACTATAAATTAGTGGAATCAAATAAATTATTATCAATCAGCAATCTGGATGATAGTTTTCTGCAATTTCTTTTAGCAATTATAGATCCCAATTTGTTTTGTGATCTGGCACCCATTTTATAAGTTCTCTTCCGTAGATCTAGATAATAGATTGTGTTTGTAAACTATACTTTTTTCCATTTGATTGATCACTTGTTTCCTAGCATCATCGTCCACTGTAATGGCAAAAGTGAATTTTGCTTGGGCACATTCCTTATCCTTTCAAAGTCTTGTAAATTGCTATATGCCCAAACTATGTTCTTGATGGACTGTCACAAACAATATAATTGAGTTACTCTCTATGGGAATTACCAAATAATGTTCCCTGCTTGGTAGTCAATTAGATGGATCTTGAAATATATACTAAATCAATGTTATTTGTTCAAAAGCTGACTACTCCAGAAGACCATGATCTTTACTACTTACCCATTGTTCAATGACACTCAGTAATCTCTTATTGCTTCCAATCTAAATGGTTATGTGTCACCAAAACAATGCTCTTCACAAGTTAAATATTGGTTTTGTTGATGGATAAACATTAGTTTAAGCCACTGTTGTGTTCAAATCTTGTATCTTGATATTCATGAAATTTTGAACTTGTCAAACAAGAAAGAGCCAATCCCACTCTCTCTTTCTTGCAAAGAAATTGAAAAATGTCTAGCATATTCATTTGACTCACTATTATGCTTGTCGATTTGTGAAATTGCAAGAAGTTGATGCACTATCCCATGCATCACCTAGAGGCTAGAAAACATGTACTTGACTGGAAGTTTTTCAGCCAACTTAGGACTTGAGCTCCTTTGCCACTTATCCAAAGAAAGTGAGTTGATATATCTGATCTGCATATCTATCCATCAATGTTCTCAACTTTGATTTTCAAAATATAAGATGATATCTTGACAAGCCTATAAGGACTTATATAATATTACGATTGTTATTCAAATAATCATGATTGTTCTTCCAGACTTACGCAAGAGCTTAGTTGTTTTGTAGCCCTTGTTTTAGTTGCCATATTAGTAAAGAGCCCAATTCATAACTAAAAAATAAAATGAAAAATCTCTATGTTTTCCTTGAACTATCCATTTGAGCAAAAAAGGTGGTAGTCCAAACAAATCAATAGGTGTGAAAGATAATGTGGGTACACAATTATAGAAGCAATAAGGTGTGGGAGGCCTTCCTCTCTCAACTTGTTTAAGTGGACAATTTTATGAAGAATAAATCAATAGAAAAACTTGAAATCTTCTAGAACAACTAGAAAGCCTCTTTACCCCTTCTTTTTCTCTCTTCTAAATCTATCTTTCCATTCCACTCAATCTCTCTTAGTTTCTCTCAACTCTTGATTACAATATCTTGCATTATCTTGCTCTCTTGATTGCTACAACAATCTCTAATTGCTACAATACTCTCTCGGCTTTCTCAAGCCTATCCATATCTCTCTATTTTTCTTGTGTCTTTGAGCATCTTGGGACTTATCACATCCCTTATCTATCATATCATTTTATCTATTTGTATTTTGATCTATCTATCTATCTAGCTAGCTAGCTAGCTATTGTGAAGGTGGAAACATCAGAACATCGACACGACTGAGGCAAGTCTCCAAATAGCCCCAAAATATTTTCCTCTCTTGTGTGTGCAAGTTTCTTGGAATCATTCAAACACCTAGTCCTAAGGCTCGACTTCACAATGAAGGAGACAAGGACCATAAGGTTCATCTACTTGGTCTTTGACAAGGATGTAGATCCCAAAATAATTAAGCAATGCAAGACCAAATCAATTGCATCATGAAACATTAATTTCATATTACCCCATTATCTTATAAACCATCGTCACACACAATGGTGGTCATGTTATGATGTGCACAATTGGTCCTACTACCTTGAACATGGATCCCTATATGATCCAAATACATTTCACAACATAACAAAAGAATAAATTCACAAAAGGAATAATTTTCAGCAACAATTGGCGAAATACACAAGCACACTTAGTCGACATAAAACTAAGAGTTCAGATAGCAATGATTCTCAACCAAAAATTTCTCAATTAAAACCAACATTATACATCAATCACAAACATAGAAAATATCAAATTCTAATTTGTAAAACATGCCAAACATCATTACTAAAATTTAGTTGTGGAGGCCACACCATTGGAGGACCTCTTAAAAACACCCAAAAACCAAACTTAGAATCTTGTGATTCTGGGAAAACCCCATTGGTTTCCATGTGAACAAAACCCCACAAATCCAATAAAATTTATAATCTGGCATCACAAAATAAAACATATAGCATAACGACTTAAAAACTACAATTCCAAAAAATCCAATTACATACAAGCCCAAACTAACATCAAATGCATCCAAATAAGTGGGGAATAAACAAATAATCATCCCATGTCAATTTTGCAACAACCATCAACCAATAAAATGAAGGATGAGAGAGTTAAAAAGAGCCTTACCTGCAAATTGAATGAAGCTCAAAACTTGAAGAAAGTCCCCAAATCTTCATAGAAGCAAGCAATATTACTAGTGTGATGAAAGAAAATAGGTGTAAGCGGTAACCACTATGATGAAAGGACAAATTAGGGAGCTTGCACCTAAATTGCTCTCATTCATTGGAAAAAATATGATCTACTAGGCTTAAGGAGGCTCAAGCGTTGAGTGGACTCAAATGAGTTTCCTTTTATTTAAGTTGGAAGTTGGCTATATAAAATGGAAAGTGAAAAATGCAAGATGTAGGGCTAAATGGAATGATCTGTGCATACAAACAGATTGCGGACTGCAAACTCAATTCTAACACTAGATCTAAAAATCTAAAATAGAGACTAACCTATGATTCAAATTTTAGTCTAAAATGGTAGGAACGGATCGACTTGGCTCACCAAAGGCCCTAAGAGGTGTCTTAGTCTTAGTAAATTCAAATGAAATTTCTACCACCTATAACCTCTTGTCAAATCTACCTATGATTAATTCTGTATCTTTTCCATGTGTCACTTGCAAACATAAAATCATAAATTTGTTGAGAGAAAGGGGTTTACCTTGGTCAAACCCCTGTTTAGGAATTAACCTTGAAATTGCATAAACGAAATAGTGTGTTTTTAGTAGCGGAGGCTTGAATAAAATATTATACCTCCACAAGTGTTGAATTGCTTATGAAGGTGCTATCTTGACCTTGGATCTAGGATAGAAAGATCACGGATGCTTCACAAATGCCTTGATCTAGACTTTACTCCTTGTCTTCCTTGCTTGATGTTTGAATCGATGAATATTAATGTGAATTAACTCCTTGGATTGAATGCTTGTTTTCTTGAATGCTTTCTTGAAGCCTTGAATTGATAATAATGGATGGATTCTGATGGATTGTTAGAGTGAGGGAGGTAGCATTGCTTTTATATATCTCCAATCAGTTTAGGGCTCAAAACTTGAAGAGGGTCGACGGGGCTTTGAATATCCTACTAAAACTCCAAGAGATTTCTCCAATTTAATTTAGGCCACATTTAAGTGGAACACCTCCCAAGGTATGGGGTGACATATTTTGCCATGTGCCTTACAAATCACCTTGTTCCAAACAAAAAAGGCCAAAAAAAAAAATCGAGAGCCAATAATGAAATGAGAATTTCAAAAATGTGCATGGAATTGGGGTTGGATTCAAAATAAATAAAAAGGCCACCAAATTTGAATGTATGCAAGATGAGATAAATGATTGAAATAATAAAAGGGACACACACATAATTAAGGGGTACTCATAGAGATTTGATAACATTGGATTGATAAAGGGGTTGTATTTTGAATTAATTAATTAATCACTTAAATGCAATTGGAGGATTTAATTACAGATGCACACCCATAATTAAAGGGAACCTCTTGTGCAAATAAAATTAATTAATAAAAAATATTTAAATATTAATTAATTAAATGCATAGGAAATAGGTCAATTAATGAATGGAAGTGTTGGACACTAAAATGGGGTGTAGAAAAGGACTAAAATTATACTACTTACAATTTAGGACGCTACAACTGACAAACCGAAGCAATCCCAACATGATTCCAACGAGTTAATACCCACAAAATTTGGACAACGCAATCACTCCTAACAAGCAAAATACAAATTCTCTACAAGAGCGTTTGAGAAAATTTCCCCAATTTACAAGTCAAACATGAGTATAAAAACCTCTCATTCAAAAATATAAAGCCTTTTCTAAAAAGTCAATTGGCTTAAAATTTAAAATTTAATTAAATTAAAATAAATCAAAGCCAAATGAAAACCCCCAGAGCTCCCAAATATTAAATTATTGAATTCTAATTAAATGGGATACATTTACGACACACTTGTTGGCAATAATGAAGTCAACATATAAATATTTAAATCAACATTTTAAATTAACATATCACAACCGTCACCAACTATGGATACTCAACAATGCACAAATATTTACTGATCTATGACATTTATGCAAATGAAATATGGACTTTACTTACACATTAACCTAAGGTATAGTAATGCAACAAGATACACCATTCCAACCAAGAATGATATTGGTTGAATATGATGAACAACCAATGTGACTATCTCCTATAACTATTGTCGAGGATAAAGACACACTCAAACCTGTGAAGTTAAGTGGAGTCAATGTCTGGTACCTCTCATAACTACAACATACACATTAAATGTAGTTGCTCATGTATAAAATAGCCAGTGCACATGTTTAATAATCCAAAAACTGAAACTAATGAAATTTTAAAGGCGTATTAGAATGTTATGAAATTATTCCTTTCATATTTAATCCTCATCTAAACATCATCATAGTGATTTCATTTAATCTATGCATGTGTGTGTGTGTGTGTGTGTGTGTGTGTGTGTGTGTGTGTGTGTGTGTGTGTGTGTGTGTGTGTGTGTGTGTGTGTGTGTGTGTGTGTGTGTGTGTGTGTGTGTGTGTGTGTATCTGTGTGTGTGTGTGAATATGTATATGTATATATATACATACATACTTCCTAATCTAGATCATAACAAAATATTGTAAACAACAATATCTCAATAGTCACTAGCACATATATCGGTTAAACGGTCATCAAATCACATCAACATCCATATAATCCAAAATAATCATAAAAAACATATATCATCATATAACATCATGTTATATTATTGCAGATTCATCATCCAATTTATGATCATATCATTGAACCATGTGTAAACTACCATCTTCATCAGCAATGATATCAATATGAACAAAAAAATCATAACTATAACTGGGTGCATCAAAAAATTCCAAGACCAAAATAATAATATAGGAAAGCCACAAAATGAGGAAACAAAATCTAGCTCGGATGAAAATACAACCCCGAGAGGCACTACATCCTCCCCCAGACCTAGGCTTACTCTAGGAAGCCCACAAAAAGATAGTGGTACAAATCTCTCAATCGTGAAGCATCCTCCTAAGTAGTAGAATTCTCATCACCCAGGTCCCTTTAGACCCTAGGTGGAAACACTAGGTAGTACGCAACAGAACTAATCCACTCTAGAATATCAAAATGCCCAACAAAATGTGATGCTAAGTTAGAGCATTTCCCATAACAAAAGGGGCTCTTCCACGGCTAAACTTGCAAAAACACATGGTTACCAACCATGAAGTGACGATCCAATTTATGACATCGACATGCTTTTTCTATTGATCTTGACCTGTAATCGAATGTTCTAATATGAACAACCTACGTCTTCATATCTTGAAGCATCTCTGGACCCAATATAATGTGATCCTCTAAACAATCCCAACTCAAAGATGTATGGCATGCTCAACCATACAAGGCCTGAAAAGCTGACATGTTAAGAGAACTATGGCACTCATTATTATAGACAAACTATACCAAGTACAAGTAGTCCTCCCACCGAGTTTGTTGATCCATCACATACATATGGAGCATATCCTCAAAAACCTAATTCACTTGCTCTATCTGACCATCTATCTTGGGATGATATGCAGAACTAAAGTTGAGCTGAGTGCCCAACACATGCTAAAGGGATGTCCACACTGCTAGAGTGAACATTGGATGCCTATTCAAGATGATCCTACAAGGTATCCCATGCAATCGGACTGCGTCCTCCATAAATACATGTTCTATAGATACAACAGTACAAGAGAATATCATAGGCGAAAAGTGAGCCACCTTGGACAATTTATCCACCATAACTGTAATAGCATCATGAGGATGCAATGACATAGGTAGCCCCATGATAAAATCAATTGATATAGTATCCCACTTCCACTCGAGAATGGAATGCAGCTGCAAAAGACTTGTCAATGCTTTGCCTTCACCCTCTAACACTCAAGGCATCTTAGCCACACAATTGGAAACATCATGCCTCATCCCTGCCTAGTAGTACAACTGTCTAAGGTTAGCATGCATCTTCTTGACACTAGAATGTGTGGAATATGGTACATGATGTACCTTTGACAGCACTAGGGAACAAAGATCACTTGAAATTGGCATATAAACACAACCAAGGTTTGTCAAAAGTCTGTCCAAATCTAAAGAATACCTTGCAAACCTACCCATAAGGTCTCTCTTAGACTCAATCTTCAGTCTAAATTCTTGGTACCAAGTGTCAATAGTAAAGCCTCAAGAGTATGGCTACACAAATCTACTCCAAGGGATAAAATTGAGATATTATGCCTTCTACTCAAGGCATCTGCGAAAAATTTCTCCTTCCCTTTGATGCGATGCACATCAAAATCATACTCACAAAAGAATTCCATCCACCGACATCATCCGTTCAGGTTTGACTGAGTAAAGATATATTGCAAGCTGTGATGATCACTATGAAACTCAAACCAATGACCCAAAAGAAGATGTCTTCAATGCACAAGCACATGTACTACTATTGCTATCTCTATTGTGGGCAAGGTAGTTTAGCTCGTGATACTTGAGATTTTGGGACTCATGCAATCACTCGTCCCTCCTACATAATAACTACCCCAACACCCTCAAACAAAGCATCAGTACACACCACAAACTCACACGTAGGATCTAGCACTACCAAGACAGGTGCACTAGTCAATTACTTTGTAAGAGATTGAACATATGACTTGCACTAATCCGACCACAAATATTTATTCCCTTTCTTTTTAAGAGAAATGATAGCCCATATTCCAACTAAGAGCAATCTTTCATGAATTAGTGGTAGTTACATGCCAAACCATGATACTATGGACCTGAGAAATATTGGTCGACACTGGCCAATCCATAATGGCTTGGATCTTTGAAGCATCCACTTTAATACCCCCTCTTTAGATTATGTGACCCAAATACCTCACCTCGGTCTAAAATACTCACACTTAGCCAAATTTCCATAAAGTTTATTGTCATGTAGACAATGCAAAACCTGACGTAAATGGCCCTCATGTTCCTCCATCTTTGAATACACCAAAATCTCATCAAGGAATATAAGGGAAAAATGGTCAAGGTAGGTGTGAAACACTCCACTCATCAAACTCAGGAACACTAATGGAACATTGGTCAACCCAAAGGGTACGACTCTAAACTCATAATATCCATATTGGGTATGAAAAGTTGTCTGATGATTTTCATCCTCATGAATACAAATTTGATGATACCCTGACTTTATGTCTATCTTCGAGAACACTCTGGCTCCCTTCATCTGATCAAACAAATCATCAATCCTCAACAAAGGATATCAATTCTTCACCATCACCTTATTCAACTACTAGTACTCAATGCACAAACAAAGAGATTTTCCCTTCTTAACGAGGATGATAGTTTCTCCCCAAGGGAAAACACTGGGAAAAATATAGCCCTTGGCCAACAACTCTAACTGTAAACAAAGCTCACTCAACTCCTTAGTTGTCATACAATACAATGCCTTGGAAATAAGTTGTGCTCTAGGAATGAGATCAACACAAAAGCTATGTTGTGCTTAGGTGTCATTGCATAGAATCTCACTCAAGAACACATCGTCAAAATCACAAAGAAGTGGATGGTCATCAAGGGACATCTCTCAACTTTTGTCCCCCTCAAGGGCACTAATAGAGACTACGAATAATTGACAACCCTATCACTTACTCCACTTTAGTTGGGTGGCCAAGATCATACAAAGTAAAATACATCTCTAGACCCCCACTAACTCAACATGCCCACTAGTTTCATCCAGACACTAATCAACTTACGCTAGTAATCTATGTAATCCTGGTGGGAAGCTAACCAATCCATACCCAAAATAACTCTATAAGATCGAAAGGGTAGGATACGAAGATCAAAAATGGTGGTGAAGGTGCCCAAATCTAACACACAACCATAGACTAAGGAGTCTGTGACTCCCTTAGAACCTATTGCTAATACAACCTACCAACTCTCAGCCTGCCTTGCCGCCACCAGTCCATATCGCTCTACAATAAATGGGGAAATAAAGGAATCTAAAGCACCAGAATCAAATAATATGGAAGTAGATATTCCACATAACACACCTGTAGACTCAAGAATGGTGCCCTAATGCTCAACTTGATGGTTATCAACCACCGCAAATACTCTATGGGACCTACTTGCATCCCTAATTGTAGGCTCTAAATAAGCTAACCTTTAGCTCTACCCTAAAATTGTCTTATGAGGACAATGCATAGTTATGTGACCCTGCTAGCCACAAGAGAAACAAACCCCTCTTCCATAACCTTGACCTGCAAAAGGTGCACTAGACTGAAAGCAACTGCCCCTACTGGAGCCCTATTGACCACCCTAAGCTACACCTCACTTATTGTCCTTGGGTCCTATCCCTAGAACTTGAACCACCATGATGTCCTAACTCGTAGTTACTTGAGTCTTATCTATGAAAGGGACCATAAAGAGCCTCTATTTCCGTCACTATTGGTGACCTATCTTGGAAGGTATAGAATGTTCACTAGAAGATCCTAAGGGTTGTACTTTTCTACCCTATACACCTAATCTAGAAAGCAGTGGATTTCTAACCTGTACATTGGACTTTCCTCAAAGACCCTTGACTATGTTCTCCTCAACTAGCCTCACCTTATCTATGACAAGATGCAAAGTCCTGGGCTGAAAAACCCAAACCTCGTCAGTGTGCTATTCCCTATAAATACCATGGTGCTTATAGGTAATGCGGGGGTGAACCCCCCTTCTCATTTATAGGGCTCACCGCCCCTGCAGGGGTGGGGGGCTATATTGGCGTAAAGCATCCATTCATCTAAGTTTGACCCACCCCAGAATGTGAGCACTAACTATACCTTCTAGCCTAGCCCGGGACCCGGAGATGGGTACGCCCCTAATTCTCTCTAGTAAGCTAGTTTCCCTAGGGTGGGTGGGAAACTATAGTATAGTTCTGGCCCCTACTATTCTTAGCTAGGGGTGAAAGCTAGTTTTATTCTCTATCTCGAGACCCAATTAGAATTCATTAAGGACTCACACAAAGTGGTGCACTAGCATAGGCTCGCCATTTTTTATACTAGCATATTGTTTCAACTCAAAGAATGTATGCTTATACTAGTCCACTATCATGGATGATTGACACAATTGGTGAAACTCATATGTGCATTTCTGATAGCATTGGTCAGAGAGGAAACATGCACAAAACCCATTAAAAATATTTCCCATGGTATCGAAGCAATATCCAAATGGAATTTTTGTCCTCTACACGCCACCAAGTAGATGTGAAACCTCTAACATGCATGATGGCACACCGATCTCGTGTTGCTTGCATACGAATGCATAGAAAAGGAACAATCAAGATCTATAAGCCAAGTCTCGGCTTCTATACCACCATGAGACCCTTGAAAGGTGGGTGGATGAAACCTAAGAAGGTCTCTCATGCATCTCGCTCAAATTAATCTGTATACACCATTGCACACTCTCTTATGCTCTACCCTAGAGCTAGTCAGGGTATAAGAACACTCACACTCTCCCCTATCCTCCTAATGACCGTGATCATATAGATGTGATTCCTCATGTTGAGATGCCTCCTAACGAGGTACCAACCTTGTGATAATCTCTTGGAATAACTGAATAATTTGAGGATCCCTATTCACGTCATCTTGGTTGCCTCTCTGATCATTCTGATAATCATCACATCATTTCTCTTTCTAATGATCCTCTTCTTGTTCATATTGTATAGGATTCTATCGTGTACCCATAAGAGGATCCTTGTTCTACCCAAGATTCCTATTCTAAGGAGTAATCCTTCACATCAGAATAATATATGAATTAGGTTCATCATAAGCGTATCCATAAGCCATGCTCAGACAAAGAAGGAAAAATTATAATTATCAAGATAAATCATAACAATCACACACCTTGCACACCAAACATAATACCTGTGCATATACACTAGTGCTCCCATTGTATGAACATGGGCTCAGATACTAGATGTAATTCTCCACCAAGGAACCCTTGCAACTAAGGGTAATCATGCACAAATTTTAATAACGTAACACATGCATGGCATAAGGTTTCATTGCAACCAACATAAGAATAACATGATAATTGTCCACAAGAAGAAGTCTTGACACACTTCCAAGGGTTCCAAGACACGAACTCACACAATCAAAATGGACTAGGTTCATTCCTCCAATTTCCCCACAAGCTTGGACTAGGTCCAACAAGCTTCTTACTAAAACAAGCGAGTACAAAATACACGGTTGCACATAGAGGATACTAGATCAATCCTTCAAAACATCTATCCAAAAGATTCATTTTAAGCACCAATTGAAACATTCCTATCGTGATTACGCATACAAGTTCATTAACCCACTAACCAAATTGCAAGAACAATAAGAAAATCATCATAATGTAAGCTAAAACCATATGTCATCTAAAGAAAAATCAAGGAATAAGATTTTATTGCAAACTATGTAGAGACATTGAAAGTAGGCACAAACATTGAACCACACAGGTTGTGGTTTGCAAGCACGGACATCGATCTATAAAAATCACCTATAGGCTATAAATTGTCTCAATTCAGAGAGTTGAAGTTGTCATTCTGCAAATGGAGATGTCGAACGACCTAAGCACCAGTCCATAGACGCACACACCAATCAACAGATAGATTCATGTTTGAGACTAAGAGTCTTAGACTAGTGACGTGGAGGTGTCACTCTATAAGTGGAGGTGTCGATTAATGCAGATGTTGGAATGCAGTCGCAGGACCCAATCAAGAAGCTCCAACAAAACATTTAGAAAGTTAAACTAAAATTTAAGCTACATCTCATGCCAAATCCAACGTACAGGTAAAATTCATTTAGATCCACATCGAGGAGTACTGGATACACAAGATCGAGGCCAATTAATTCAATTGCATCAGTATAAATCACATGATCATATACAATATCCAAATAATATAAAGTACGAGTACAAAACACAAAGTAAAGAGGAAAATAATAGAGAAGTGTGAACAAGCATCCACTGAGTCTCTCAATCCAACCCTCCACCTGTACGTCAATTGCCAATAGTGTTTGGTCATGCCACCGAACCATGTGGCACTCTTAGGTCCACCCCATTGTACTCATGAAGGTAGTCACATGGCCCAAAAATAAAGAAATAATACAAGGGGTAGATATACACTCATGCCAATCAATGCATAAATAATTAGATAAATCAAGGCTCACATAAGAGAAGACACAGAGAGCACTCAACATGAAGATGCATGACAACAATGCAATAATAATAGAGCACAACAATGGTAATATAGGGTGCTACTCAATACTATTGGACCTAGGTGATAGAGTACTAAGTATAGGGAGTATCATTACCCATACAAGTCATATTACTGACATCTAGGGATTCAATAATGCAAGCTACTCACACAAGACATTCTTGGCATGCTTGGGGATTCACTAGTACCACATACCCGTACAGTTCACTCATGACATCTAGGGATTCAATGGTACCTACTACCCGTACAAGTCACTCATGAAATTCAGGGATTCAATTATCTTGTTGATATTTAAACTCATTATTTTATTAGGTTTTCACTTGTTAAGAACTCCTTGGATGTGCTTGTTATATACCACTTGTGGACCAATTACATGTAAGGATCTACTCTCCATACCTACTCAAACACCTAGTCCTAAGGCTCGACTTCACAATGAAGGAGACAAGTGTCATAAGGTTTTTCTACTTGGTCTTTACCAAGGATGTATATCCCAAATTAATCAAGCAATACAAGGCCAAATTAATTGCATCATGAAACATTAATCACATATAACCCCATTATCTTATAAACCATTCTCACACACAAAGGTGGTCATGTTATGATGTGCTTAATTTGTCTTACTGCCAAGAGTATGGATCCATATATGATCCAAATACATCTTGCAACATAAAATGAGCAATTATCTCACAAAAGCATAAATTCACAAAAGAATATTTTTTGTCAACAACTGGCAAAATACACAAGCACACTCAACTGGCATAAAACCAAGAGTTCGGGTACCAATGATTCTCAATCAGAAATTTCTCAATAAAAATCAACATTGCACATCAACCACAAACATAGAAAATATCAAAGTCCAATTCACAAAATATGCCAAACATGGATATAATTCAATTCTTAAGGCCAGGTCATTGGAGGACCTCCCAAAAATGTGTAGACACCAAAATTTGTCCACACATAAACACATTTATCCTTATCCTATCCTAGCCAATTAAATAAATATTTATTTTTTATTTAATAATCCTTTATCTTTACCTTATCCTTAATTAAATATATTTATATTTATTTGATTGAATTTATCCTTTTCCCTACCCTTAATTTAATTTACTTTGTTGTTGGTTTTCGTGTGTTTTCAAAATTTGGGAAATTAAAATGGTTTTTCCAACTCATTGCTTAGCCATTTCCCAGGAAATTTGTTTTCAAATTTCAAATTGTCAATGCTTCTTCCCGCTACTTCTCACGTGCTTTTGGATATTGTTGAATAAAAAATACCTCTGAATATTGCATTCCTCTGTCAATTTTATAAACCCCCAATGTCGCTATTATATTCCCAATATATTACATCAGATTTTGGGGATATAATATCCCCCAATATGAACGCACATGATATGATATTGCCTAGCTAGTGAAGACCGCGTGGTTTTCTTGTATGGTTGTAGGGATGCAATATATGCTTCATATTATTTATCATCTACCTCCTACCACAAGCAATATAATTAACTCTTGCGAGACTACTATATGTGGCTCATATACATATTCAAGGTGAAAACACAAGGATGTAATAAATATAGGGAGGGCATTCTAGAGACTATAGGGACACAAACATAAATTTTGACTTCAAGATGCAAATGATACAATGATTAAGACTCAAACTTAGGCAATTTTTGGGTTTAGGGTTTATCAAACAAGCAATTTTGGATGGGTTCCAATATAGTGCAAAAAAACAAATACAACACTAGATTTTACATAGACATCCTAAGAGGGGAAAACCATGGTTAGTAAGCTCCTTGGATCTACTATCCAAATCTAGCCTCACATATAAAAATGAGCATTACAATTTGATTTAAAGGCACCAATCCTCAGGAGATACAAATCCCCATTGACAATTTAAATTTTATGAGCACTAACCTAAAGTGTACAATCTTCTAGTTGAAACTACAACATAATACCAAAGATACACTAGCCTTATAAAATGCAAGAGACATAAACCTCACAACTGGTTATACAATAGATGACAGATATACCAGTGTCTAAGATAATATTAGAATTTATAATTCAGCTTTTTCCTTTTGATAACTTCTAGTTTATACTCTATTTTGCTTTACATATTCTACCTCTATGTCAAAAGATAGATCACAATACCCACAAACAGATTCATAAATTGACTTATTGTGTTATGAATGACCTTTTTAACCTATATTTATACACAAACATTCATGTTGAACGTTTGATATTTAATATATACAAATATATCCAATAGACTTATTTCAAAGTTAGCGTAGATGCATTGGAATCGTTGTAACCATTATCCTATGTTGGCCTGAAATAATTCATATGTATCACTTCTCAATTAGCTTTAAGAGATTCAAATTCTAACCAATAATTAGCAATTTAGCACATTTTAATTTTGGTTATCAACCTCTTCTTTTCAAAATAGAATGAATTCTCACAATGCAATATCAATTTGTAATAAAATGAATTATCATATAGGCCTGCCAAAAATGTGTGGCACCATCATGCAAATTTTTTGTCTATAAGATGCGGTTCCACCAACCATCTTCTTCATTTGTGCTAATTGTAGATCTTTTATTACAAACGAATATTTCACAATTTAGTAGTGCTAATAAAATGGTGTCTCAACCTTTCATTTACATAAGGTTACTATTTATAGTAATTTTTCATTTGACCATGCATTGGATTGACTACATAAGTATGTCGGTAAATTTTCATTGCAAGCTCATGTCTAAATTTGAAGATAATAAGTTTTCATTTTTAAAAGGTGTGACCGCAAGTTTAGAAGTCAATTATGAAGTCCTTAAGGCTCCAAAATAGCTTGAAAGTGTGGTTTTAGCCCATGGTTTTGTAATACAGTTTGATGGTTACATGTATTGTATCTCCAATATATAAAGTGCTTGAGATGGAGGTTGTGTGTAAGAGTTTTATAATTATTGAGTTACCTTTGAATCTCTGGTTGGTAATACTCTTGTGAGAAGCTTACTTTGAAATTATATTGTTGATTTCTAAATAATATATTGATCAATTTTTGGAGTGTGGAGTTTTCCTCCCAAAAGGTTTCCCTCACGTAGATTATTGTGTTGTGGTATCCTAGTTATTTATGTTCATTTCTATTAATTTTATGTGATTGTTGTGAAGTTCTAAAAAAATGTATAACCACCCTCTCAAGGTTAGTGTAGGAAATAGTTATGCTACCTTAACTTCCTTAGAAGTGGTGTTAGAGTTTGATCACCTTTGGTTCAGTTGTGGGTTGTTAGGTTTTTTTAACCAATTCAGATTTGAATGGGAGTTTGTGTAGAAGATACTTGAGATCTTATTGCATGAATTTTTATATTGCAGTTTCATTAGAAAAAAATTAAGGTGGAGAAAGTTTTCGAAAATAATTTTGAAATGTGGAAAATATTGAGGATTTATTAATAGACCAAGATCTATGGAATGTTGTTGATGATAATGTATTCAAATCCACAAATGCTACCACAGTTGCTTAGTATGATGTTATGGACCATAAAACCAAGGGTCTAATCACATTATTCCTGGAAAACTATGTTTTAATTAATATCCATGAAGAGTCCTCTACAAAGAAGCTACAAAATAAACTTGGTGAGATGTATCAAGCCAAATCTTTGGTGAACAATATTTTCTTGAGGAAGAAATTATATTCCTTGAGAGTGGAAGAGGATGGACTAAGTAAAAACTACCTAGAAGCATTCAATATATTGGTGACTTAATTAACGTGTTGATTGTTAGACATATTGAGATATTAATGGCATTGTTCTCATTGATGTCAAAACGTCCATATCAATTTATTGGTGGTATTAGTTGGATGTTGGCAGTATCGCTTGGATACTTGTTGATTGTCGGTGTAGTGATAGGTTTCAGTTATATATGCGGAACATATTTTGTACATACATTTTTGGTGTATGATGTTGGATGTACTTGTTTCTACAAATACAATGTATCTTCTAGTAAATCATCATGTTTTCGGTGGTTGGAGTTTTTGTCAGTATCTTTTTGACTGTTGTGCTTACAGATTTCTTCTAGGTGTTCTTACTTCTTGGTCATTCTTGTAGTTCATCAAAAAATTTGGTAAAGTGATCACATATTGTTCTGAATAGGTTTTATCAATTCTCATCTATCGGTTGGTTCAAATAATTTGTTGTGCCAGACATGGTCCTAGTTGTTGTGTTCTGATGGTTCCAGAATTTGTTTATCTTTTTAATAAATGTAATATGAACCGTGTGTATCTTAAGGGTGACCTATACTTAGGTCATATGGTAATGTGTTGTAAAGATTTCTTATGTATGTCCCAAATTTAGGTTCGGTGGTAGCGTGTTAAATATAATTGTAATATATTTTGTATTGTGGTCGACATGTTTTGTGGCTTAGCCGACATATGTGGCTACCCTATTAGATATATAGAAAAATAGAGGTATCTTTTTGTATGTGACAAGAGTGTGTGTGGAATAGTATGATGTGTATGTGAAACAGAGATCTGAAGGTGGTATAGTGTGAGACTATTTTAGTGTATAGATCTGGCAGTGGTGTGTAAGCAAAAGGAAGTTAAGTGAGAAGGTATTGGTGTACAGAGAAAAGATCTTACATACTATGTTTTAGAGGTTTCGTAGTTGCTGGTAGAAGATCTAGATCAAATTTCAGCTATCAGTGATTACTGTGCTTTCAACTGGATCCTTTTCATGCATAGTCATATGTAAATATATCAGCTCACATTTTTTCAACAACCATTTTTGTAATACATCTTTTATGTAAGGGTGGTGAGCCAACCCGCAGTGAGAAAACTGACAGTGAGCCCCTTGTAAAAATCACCCTAACCAGTGTCACCTTAATCGGTGTTTACCTTCATGAGAATTAGATTCTCTGTGGTTCTTCCCGATTTGGGTTTCCACGTAAATTGGGATTTTCCTTGTGTTGATGGTTTTGTGCTTTCATGTTTCTAAATTGATTAAGTACTTACTAATTCAGTAAAAGAATTTATAATTGTTTATGAATAACAAAGTAACCCCCCTCTCAGTTATTCTTTTTGTTAAACAATTGGTATGAAAGCTTGGTCCCTTGAAAATATAGCTTAACCACTTGATGGAGATCTAGGGTGGTTGAACAGATGGAAGGTTGATACTATTCTGATGAGGATTGGAAAATCATGATGAGAAACATTGAGTGCACTGAATCGGAGAATGAGGAGTTGAAAGAAAACCAGAAGGAAGTAAATGCATGTATCTCAAAATTGAGGGAGAAGATCTAGAAGTTCAAAGAAAGGCATTATGAAGTCATTTTGGAATTAAAGGAATCAAAAGAAAATGTGGTAGATTTGGAAAGGCAGCTGAGTGATAGTAAAAATATTGAGGAATTAATCAAAGAAGGGTTAAAACAAAAAATAGAAGGTTGGAAGAGGACCGAAGAGGAGATGAATGTCACCATAAAGGAATGGATTAAATCTGAAGATACGTTGAGTCATGAATTAAGGTTATTGAGATTTGAAGTGAAGGTGTGCGAGAGTAGTACTATTTTGGATCAATTATTAGCCCTGCAAAAGAGTCATAAGAATACAAAATGATTAGGTTTTACCGGTGAATGTTTGGATCTGAAAGACAAAGGAAAGGAGAAGGAAATAGAATCTAAAACAAAATATGAGGTAGCAAGCAAGGTCAAGGTTCTGAATACATCTACAAGAAGGACTTTGATAAGGCAACTGAATGCTCAAAGGTACCTATCTTTTAACCATTATTGTTACATATGAAATAATTTTGGTCATAAGGTTGATGAATGTAAGATGAGGAAAGATCAGAAGGTTCAATTCTTTAATTGTCATAAGGTTGGTCATAAAGTGAATCAATGCAAATCTAGAGTGTAGATAGTAAGATCAGGTCAAAGGAATGTCAACTATTTCAAATGTGGTCATATTGGTCGTTATGCTAACACATGCAGATCTGGTGGTGCTCCAATAAATACTAGAGATGGTAAAAGTGTTGTGGTTTCAAGTGAATCTCAAAAGACTAACATGGAATATAAGAAGAAAGAAGTTGTTGGTGAATAGAGCCATGTGGTACCAAATCTCGGTACTAGCTCTTTTGGTAACTGAGCCAAATGTTTTGGCTCGGGGGGTGTATTAAAATGTTTTATCAGTCACTTCCCCTGCTCTAAGGTGTTACTGGTTGCATCAAGCTTGTCTCCAGTATGATTGGATGTTGAATTAATTATTATAATTATTATGATTGATTGATGTGCAAAGTACAATTGGATTGTGTCAACATAAATTATTTTTCAATAAGAAAAAAATTATGATGGATCGAGGTTATAAAGGTGAATATTTGAAATCATTTGGTGCACTTGCAAGAAGAATATTTTAGAGTTTTTAGCAAAGCTTGAAAAAAGGTTGAAGAAATTTGTTTTGTTGCGATAATGGAGTCTCAATTGATTTTTCGTGGTATTGTTGCATCTACATCAAGGATGTTAAAGAAATCTAAAATAGAAGAATTTGATCATGGTAGGATCAGACAGTTGGAGGTTGGTTTGTCAGCGGAAGAATTGCAGAGGATAAAAAATATTGGTTTGGATATATGGGGAGAATTACCCTAGTTTTGACGAAAAGGAATTCATTATGTTCTTGTTAGGTCAGTTTTAGGATGAAAACCTAGTGTCAGATAAGTCGTATGGGGTGACGAAAGAGGTAATTGAAAACATCACGGGATCGTGCACTATTGGTGATCTACCAAGGAAGAAGTTGATTAGTTACAAAGAAGTAAAGGGGTTAACTGGTACTGGTTTTGATCAGTGCGCACTTATGATAAATACCCTTGAAGATCCAATAGTGAGGTATGTTGCCTATGGCATTTCCTATAAATTTCAATTTCAAAATTATGATGGTGTCACTTCATCTATGGTGGTTCACATTGCTCATAAGATGGTTAGGGAGAATGTTCAGTTTGATTTTTGCAAAATGTTATTGGATAATTTTCTTGAGAATGTCAAGATTTTAGTAGAAGAGGGTTATGGATTACGGTTTGGATCTTTGATTGTGTGTTTAATTTTATTTTCTTGGGTCTCTACCTACTGGTAGATAAAACATAGTATGGAGGAAAGATATCCTTATCGGTAAACAAATTTGTAGATATCTAGGGTTTTTAGAAAATTGAGAAGATGCTTGTAAGACATATTTTACATCATTGTATATGAGTATTGGTTCTAGTTTGGTTGTTTTTGGCATTGTCTATGAGTCATCTTGAGGAGGGTTCCTCCTCCGGTCAGAAGGATTTGAATGTCGTTGTTAGTGGTTCCATTTTGGAACCTAAGAGGAGAAAAAATAGTAAAAGAGGAAAAGAGATTGTTACCATTTCAGAGAATGATGAAGAAAAGGATGAGGATGAGAAGGGATCAGAGGAAAATAAATAAGAAGAGGTAGAGAAGGATGCAATTTCTCTATCAAAATCTAGTTCTATAGATCTTAATGTGGTTTAGTCTTGGTTAGAAGATAGTGACTTTAGGTGAGTTGATGAATTATGGTCGGGATGTTCTCCAGTGAATAGGACAAAGATAGAAGAATCATTGATTGATCACCTAATCAGTAAGAAGACCATTTTTTCTAGTGTGTTTGGTGTGCTACCAATGGAGTTGGTCAATATTGTTAAGAACAGATTGCTACATAGTGGAGATGATTGCAAAAAGTTCAAGGAGTCTATTGAGAAGAAGTGTAGATATTAAAAATAGAAGTTATCTAGATTAATCGATGAGACCAAGGAGTGTATAAAGGAAATTTATAATATGTATAGGTATTGTCTTTAGTGGCCTATTGTTTTTGACAATTTTAGAGGAATAATTGAAGCTATTGAGACACAATTGAATGAGATGGGAAAGAAATATGACTATTTCAAAGACACAGAAGGAAAACAGAGGATAAGAGTTAATCAATTACAAGGAGAAATGTTATAGTTGCAGAGACAAGGAGAAGATCTGGTGAAGACATTCTAGTTGGTAAAGGACTTGGTCGAGGTTTGGTTGGAGCATGTTTCTAGTATCCTTGTTGGTGCAGAGAGTTATGAATGACAGTTTCAGTCTCTTGACTGGGTTTCATCTTTTGACATGCTAGTGGTGCATGATAGTCTGTGTGCTCGGATATATGTTGTTATTCCTGGATGGAAGAAGGTACTTCCAATTATCAAATAAAGGTACAAAAAGGTTTTTACTGTGCAGACTATTCTATTTATTTGAATTTTTTGAGTTCTAGTTTTTTGGCCCTTTTCCATTGTGACCAAAAGGAAGAGAAAAAAGAAATCAAAAACATTATTGGAGTTTTCATGTTTTACAGTTCTTGTTGTTTTTCCATCAATGTCAAAGGGGGAGATTGTTAGACATATTGAGATGATACTATACCTTATAACCATATAATGTAATGTGGTGAAACACAAAGCAATATATTGTCTCACAATTATAAAGAGGTGTACTAATTCAACACTAGACAATTTCTTCAACCTCACAATCAAGATTTTGGGCACAAAATTCAACCCCATAACATCCAAACATGCAGATGATAACCAAAGTGAATGCATCATGTAATCAAGAAAAAATTCAAATGAATCTATGTATACAAAAAATCTATACTACTAAACTTCCATCTAATGAGTCTTTGGACCCCTTCTTTGTTTCTGAACAAACTAACATGGCACGACTACTCTCAAATATATCTCAACCTCCTAAATGTATCTCATCTGAATGGACATAGTTACTCCCAATATACAACATCAATGCCCATATATTGCATTCGCATATCTTAATTAAAATGCATATTTTCAAACATCGGGTTGATTTCAATGACAATACATATTTCGAACAATCACTTCTTGGTGGAAAGGTGCCTCTTCTCAGCATTACATTGTTCGGAAGAGAACTACATAGGCTCATCCAACAGAGAACCAAATTACATGGTTCGGAAGAGTACTTCCTAGCGGAGCTTTTCCCAGATAGTTTCACCAGTTCTCCTAATTCTTCCCCTTTGTTTGTTGTGCCTCCAAATTTGGACACGAATTTATCCCATGAGGATGTTATTTGTGTTAGTCACATTGTTGATTCGACGAGTGTGGGCGCTCCCCTTGTTGATTCTATCCATGTGTTGGTTTCAAATTCTGTGGGCCTTACTGGAACTGTCTCTTTTTTGATGGAAGGTTCCAGGTTTCCTGTTGGTATGCTAGTGGTTGTTGACTCTGTTGGTCATGTTGCTTCTCCCTCTTTGGTTGTTGGTTCTGGAAGGGCTCCAGAATTTGGTTCTCTACTGGATGAGCCTATGCAGTGTGCTAGAAATTTAATCGATGTTGGGAATTAGGCTCTGGATTCTGTTTGCTAGTAGGTTGAGGCTGCTAAAGTGTAAGAAGGCTAGATTATGGTTAAAGTTAAATCTTTCAAAAGATCCTGATGCAAAGCAAGCAGCCACACAACCTAGATTGGTCTTCCTTTACTAGAAGAATCTAAAATCCTTTCTTCAAGTCTTCTCCTTGATCCAACAACTCCTTGAGGGTCTATACCTCCCCTCTTAGGTGGAATTACTATTCCACAACTCTTCCTGACTCCTAGGGACTCCTCACAAGTTGGATCTAATTCAGGCTTTAGGGACTACTTCCCTCAAATGGACCAAAATGAAGAATTTATATCCCAACTATATGGGAATTCAATAAAATGGAGGGAAGGTCTTTCTCTAACCTAATCCACTAGGAAAATATCACTTTTGGAGTTCCTACACACCCACAATCTATCCTACTCAAATTAGGATGGTCAACCTACTAACCCTCCTTTCTTTATTTTTGGTGGACAACTCCCAAATTCTCCAATTGAATTGGAAATCTCCTTACCTTTTTTGACACCCTTTATCCTCTTCTTCCATGTCCCAAGAGATGGATTTCTGAATTCACTCCTGTAATATCAAACTCTAACTCTGTCCACGGGCCTAATTGGTCAGACCATGCTTGGATAACAAAGAAAAGGTTTGAAAATGGGTTCATGAAACCAACACAACCCCTTAGGAATCTTCCCTACACTCCAAATGGTCAATCCCAACCATCTCCCAAGTCACTTCACTCACTGAGACTGATTTCCCACCATATCTCCTACTTTCCTAGTCAAATACATAGAGATATTTGACCTAGGGCTGGGTGGAAAACCCCTCCAATAGAATATTCTGGTTCTATGCTTTAATAATCTCCAAGTTTACTTCCCTAAATTGTATTTCCTAGAGGTCCATGCTTTTTATACTATGGGAAAGCAAGTTAGGGCTCCATGAACAATATGCCCTCAATTTCTGGGGTTGCAGGGACTAGTGACCTTCAATTTTGCTTATCACACACCAAACCAAACCAATTCACACCAAATCAATGGCACATACCAGATAGATGTTTAAACAAATAATTCACTTGTATTTTCATCTGTACCAATCTATACAGTACCTGTAAATTCTAAGAACACAGTAACTGTACGCAAAATAACAGATTTCTTATTGGTTCTTCCTTCCACAAATTCACACAATCATTGCCAACCCCATGAATGGTCTTCATTCATGTTTAAATACCATTTAAAATGGTCATAACTACAATTCAAATCATTATGGATGAAATTTGCAACTTTTGCAACTATATCGAGCATCTTTTGAAAAGTTGTCAATGTTGTCAAGCAACATTTTGACAATTTTTGACAATTTGTAACTTTCTGCACAATAGGCCCTTATAGGCTTATGTAATGCCACAAGTGGCTTCAAAAAAAATCCCTAAGGACCTAGACCTAGTGATCAACCTAGAAACCAAAAACTTGTGCAATAAAAGGCCCATTTGATCACTTTGGCATCATGGCTTATAATTGCACCTAGGATCCAAAAGATCTTACACTTACACTTATTACATTATTCTCATCTACCAATTGATCCCTAAGGATCCTAATCTACCCTAGGGAAGGACATAGCTTTTCTTCCCTGCACCATACACTTCAAGCAACTAAAACTCAATTCTCTTGAGCTGGAATGTCTGCAGGTTGGAGTCTCATCTTCTCAATGTCCTTCTTTGTTAGCCATGTAGCATCTTCCAATGGCTTGTCCTTCCACTTGATTATATAATCATGATACTCTCTCCTCCTGGTTTGTTTACGAACCCTTGTCTCCAAGAGGGCTTCAACTTCATGTTGATTTAGATGAGGAAGTTGTTGAAGCACTGCATCTTCCTGTGTTCCTTCTAGACCTGCATCAAAGACATTAGAACCTTTATAGGCATAAATATCACATACATTGAAGGTGTTAGACAATCCAAATTCTGTAGGTAAATCAATTTTATAGGCATTTTTGCCACATTTATGCAATATCTTTAAGGATCTCATCTTCTTCATCATTAATTTGATATACTTCCCCTTAGGGAGTCTCTCTTCTCAGAGGTGGATCATCACGATGTCCCCTACCTTATACTATACATCCCTTCTCCTTTTATCTGCTATCTCTTTGTACTTCCCTGAAGTTTGGTCAAGCCTTCTCCTAACTTCTTGGTGAAGTTCCTTCATGACATCTGCAAAGTCTTCTGCTTGTGCACTCATTCTTTCCATAGCACTGATGTTTCTTAACTCCATTACACCTATAGGGTGTGTCTCATATACAAGTTGGAATGGGCTATGACCAGTACTCCTATTTACTGAGTCATTATAGGAAAATTATGCCTCAAGTAGTACTGAATCCCATGTGGCTCCATGGTCTTTTGTCAGGCATCTCAATAGGTTTCCAAGTGACCTATTTATGACCTCTGTCTGGCCATCTGTTTGAGGATGATATGTCGATGAGTATGACAGGTTAGTCCCTAATATTTTCCACAGTGTTCTCCAAAAATGTCCAAGGAATTTTGGATCCCTATCAGAGACTATGGTCATTGGTAATCCATGCAACCTCACTATGTCCTTGAAGAATATCCCTGCTATATGAGAGGCATCATGGGTTGTTTTATAAGTTAGGAAATGGGCCATTTTGGAAAATATATCTACTACCACATAGATAGTGTCATATCCCTGTTTGGTTCTTGGTGGGCCCAATACAAAGTCCATGTTGATGGAGTCCCAAGGCTTCATTGGAATGGGTAAAGGGTTATACAACCCTACATTAGATGATCTGTCCTTGGCTTTTTGACAAACCATACACTTCTCAACAAACTGTCTTACCTATATTTTCATTTTGGGCCATAAATAGAACCTTCTTACCATCTCCAAAGTTTTGTCCAATGAAAAGTGACCTCCTAAGCCTCCACAATGATTCTCCCTTATGATATTCTCTCTCATGGATCCCCTTGGAATACAAAGTTGACTTCCTCTGAAAAGTAATTCCTCCTACAACATATAGTCTGCAAACTCACTGTGATACCTATCACTCACATCCTTGCACACTTGGTATGCCTCTGAGAAGTCTTCATCCTGTTCATACATCCCTTTCATGGAATTGATTCCCACACTCTCCAATATGACTTCTTGAATGTTTAGATTCCTTCTACTAAGGGCATCTTCAACCTTATTGGTTATACCCTTCTTGTGTCTAATTGTTAAATTGTATCCTTGGATGTATTCCATCCACTTGCAGTGCATGTGGTTTAACTTGTCTTTTCTATTCAAAAATATCAAAGCATGATTATCACTATAAACTATGAACTCCTTGGGCAACAAATAATGCCTCCATTTTCTTGAAGACTAAACCATTGCATACATTTCCAAATCATAGGTTGAGTACCTTTGTTTTTCCTTGTTCAAATTTTCACTAAAGAAGGCTACTGGTTTTTCTTCTTGACTTAGGACCCCCCTATGGCCCTATTGTTGGTATCACATTCTATTATGAACATTTTCTTGAAATCAAGTAAAATTAATATGGGTTCTTTTGCTACCCTCCTTTTCAAGTACTCAAAGGACTTATCTGCTTCACTTATCCATACAAAATGACACTTTCTTCCACCATTGATGGTGTCAATCATAGGGGCACAAACATTGCTAAAATCCCTAATAAATTTCCTATAGAAACTAACTAATCCATGAAATTTTTTTACCTCACTAGAAGTCCTTGGTGTGGGCCAAGCGAGTATAGATTCCACCTTATCCGAATCCATTTTGAGATTGCCCTTTGAGATGAAAAATCCTAGGAACACCAACTCTTCCTGCAAGAAGACACATTTATCCAAATTGACCTTTAACTTCTCTTCTTTGAACCTTTCCAAAACCAACTCCAAGTAGGTTAGATGTTCTTCTCTAGTTTTACTAAAACTCAATATGTCATCTAGATATACAACCACAAAATGATTAATAAAAGGTTTCAATACTTCATTCATGAGTCTCATGAATGTTCTTGGAGAATTTGAGAGGCCAAAGGGCATCACCAACCATTCATAGAGCCCTTCATTTGTCTTGAATTTTGTCTTCCACTCATCCCCTTCTCTAATCCTGATCTGATGGTATCCACTTTTCAAATCCAACTTGGAGTAATACCTAGCCCCTCCTAGGCAATCCATCAAATCCTCCATTCTGGGCATATGGAATCTATATCTAATAGTGATTATGTTTATGGCTCTAGAGTTAGTACATAGCCTTCATGTACCCTCTTTCTTTGGAGCCAATAGTGTAGGGACTGCACAAGGACCGATGCTCCTTTTAATGAACCCTTTCTTGAGCAATTCTTCTACCTATCTAGCTAGTTCCTCATTATGATCTGGTTTCAATTTATATGTATCCTTATTAGGCAATGTGGACCCTGGTATAAGATCAATACAATGGCTTACATCTCTGACTGGAGGAAGTGTATCTGTGGTACTGTCTGCAATAACATCCTTGTACGTCTTTAGCAAACTTTGTACTTCCTTGGGTCCTACTGTCATCTCTTGTTCCTTTTCTCTTACTACTTTATTTTCTTCTCTTCTTGGTTTTACTACAATGGCAAAGCAAGGGGTGTCCTTTCCTTTAAGGGTCTTCAAAAACTCCTTTTCTCCCACAACTAGGACACTAGTCACTTGGTGTGTTTCTTTCCCATCATCTGGTAAGGGTGTCATTGTATAATCCCTTTCATCCTTAGTAAGCACATAAAAATTGCTTCTCCTATCATGTTTTGAATTCACATCATACTTCCAAGGCCTCCCTAATAATAGGTGGCAGGAATCCATCTCTGCAACATCACAAAAAATCTTGTCCTTGTAGTCTCCTACCTGAAACTCCACATAAAATTGTTCATTGACAAGAGCTTGTTGCTCTTTGTTTAACCATGAGACCTTATAGGGTGTTGGTTGTATTTCGTGTTTTGCCCTGTTCCTTGTCTTGTTCTCTGAAAGTTTGCAGGTTTTCATGCCTATTCCATGTCAAAATCTTGAGAAACCCTGCAAAATCATAAACCCTAAGGCCTAATGT
>MU223800.1:14767-62496 GCA_018584345.1 Thuja plicata
ATGGAAATGTAAATAAAAAATGAGAGGAGAGAGAGAGAGAGAGAGAGAGAGAGAGTTAAAAGTGATAGAAAGATATGTAATAGGTAAATATATATAAAGGGAGAGACAAGAGAGAATGAGAGTGGGATAAATAATTATAAAGATAGAGATAGGAAGTGATTTATATAGAGAGGTAGAGATATAATGATAAACGGTTGGAAAGACAACTTAAAAATCAAAACTATGAAGCCTATGTACCTGACACTATTACTACTTTATAAAAGGTCAAAAGTTGAAGCAAAGAGACTTCTTAACACAAGAAGAAAACAAACTGAAGTACCTATCTACAAAATGAATGTTCATGTTTTTCCAATTAACTATTGAAAAAGTCTAACAACTTAAAAAGAGTCTAACAAGAGAGACATTCAACTTGAGCACATTAACTAGAAACTCTATCTATTACAACTAAAGAGGTAAATCAAAAAATGATGGAAATTCCATTATAAGCTCCATGGCAGTTGTGCGGTAATTGAAGTGCATTTTTTGGTGTTAATATTTCAATTAATGAAAAGAATAATGAAAAAATACCATAAAACACTAATGAATAAGAGCATCCATCAAAGGTTTGAATATGGCCTCTAAAAAAAGCTTGTCTTGGGATCCAGTTTAATAATCATTATAATTTCTCTTAAATGTATTGAAAACTTCATAGATAATCTACTTTGTACATGAATGCGAAGGACATGCATGGCCTAAAGTTTATATCATAATTTTCATGAAGTCAAGTGCCTTTTAAACACCTCTATAGACAATGCATGACAACATTCTTGAAAAAGATATTGTATATAATTAATTTCATCAACATTTAAATCTGTTTTCTTATTCATCTATCGTATGAAAGCCTAGATATATAAAAGATTTTATCTATTGAAGACTCTAGGAATGAAAATCCAAGTGGACGGGCAACATCAATTCTCAAGGAAATCGGGGTATTAAACATCTTTACTAAAAAATAAAATAAAATAAAATTGTATTAAAAAGTATTATGTAGATAACTCTTGTCCAACATTGTAATGTACAGATGACTGGCTTATGGCCTTGTTAATTGCATGCACACCTTTTTATATTTATATTTATTTTTTATATTTCATCTCTCAAATGATTTTTGGTTGCTTAACATTCTTAGGAGAAGATGCATTTAAAAAATTTCTCAATGAATTTTTAGCCTAAAATAGCACTTAATTTTGAAAGATTTTTGTTTGGAGTTTAAATTAAATATTTTTTAGGCATTATTTTTCGCTCCATAGAGTTACAGTTAGTAAACCATGTGAGTAGAAGCTGCATTAGGAATTTGTAACTGTAAACAAGATTCTTCTGCTTGCCCTTTGCATTTGTTTGCCTTTGTATATGAAATTTAATGTTTATTGGTTTATATTTGTTTGGTCTTTTGATTTTCCATACAATGTATCTTATTTGTAAATTTTTTTGTCTTTACATATGAAGTAAAACGTGTTTGATGAATATTGTATTTATATATCAGCTCCTATTGCATTGGTGTTAATTATGCGTTCTAGTATGAACAAAGAGCGTTTGTTTGGAATTCATAACACTGTGTATCAGAATCCTATAGATGAATATGATGAGATTGTTGCATCAATTTAATTATTCTTGGATATGCTTATATGTTGAATAGACACATTAAACTCATTTGGATTACATGCAATAATTTGAATTTGGTAAAAGACATTAGAAATGTCTTTTTTGTTATCTAACTTCTTTTCCAACACCAACAAACCCTTGATTTGAAAAGTCTGATAGGAAATTCCACTTAAATTAATTTCTCAAGAGGAATGAAATAGTTCTAGTGGATGGTTATTGAAGAAATTATAGGGTGATTTGATTTCTTAGCTTGGACAATCATGATCTTGGATTTGTCGAAATCTACCGCTATATTAGATTTTTCTACAGAATTAGTGAAGGACACAAGTAATAATTGTGTAACTCCGCAATAATTTTGGTAAGTAGACATATACTATAATGGTATTTACAACTTGATAGGATGTTTTGGAGACCTTTTTTCACTCTGAAGAATTTTTTTTCATCTTTTTATTGGTTTAGTGTTGTCTATTTTCTTACTCTTATTTGTTAGAACATGTACTGCAATGGTAGTTATAGCTTGATAGGATGTTTTGGAGACTTTTCTTCACTCAGACGAATTGGTCGGTTATGGACTCTTGAACCTCATCTTTGCTAGGAGTAGTTTTGTGGTCCTCTGTACATCAACTGACATTTTGAGTTCAACCTTTCTAAGAATAAGGTGAGAATGGGATCCCATGGAGTAAGGTTCTCTCCTCCATAATCATGTTTTAATCTCTAATTAGAAATTTTCCCTAATGATTAACTTAATTTGAAGCATGACCATGGATGGTCCGTTACTCCAGGATATTCAAGCTTTCTAGAAAATCATACAATAAAAAACACTTTTTTTAAGTCACCATTTCTTCTAGATTGTCCATGAAGGTTTTAAACAGAGAAAGAAAAATAGCAAAAGTAATAGAGATAGATCAGGGATAAAACTCATTTAAGTTGCTTTCAAATAATGGTTATAAGTGTATCATTCTCATTGTTGATGTTCAGTCAAAATTTAGCAGTTCATTTAATTATCTTACCAAACCACTGACAATAATTTATAAATGGACATCTTATTCTATATAGATAATCTATCGTACATTTTTTTAAGAATGGCTGAAATAACACCTAAACAAATAATAACATCATTGTGAAAGTTCCTTCTTTTTTGTGAAAGTTCCAAGATGTCAAAACCTATAATAAAGATCTTTGTTATGCTTAGGATGATCACTCAATAGCCAAGACTGGTGATATATATTCCAATTTACTTCTTAGGCTGTAAGAACAGTGCACAAAAATGTGCAAGTTAATTCTAGTCAAATTTCGCAAACATATCAAGGAATGATTCATAAATATTGTAAAATAAATTATCTAATAGAAAACATTTCATGGAAGAAACTCAAACATTTGAATGAAAGCATCAAAGATTCTATGACATTTATTAGTCCCTCCCTTCTAAAGGCGGGGACTAATGTTTTCGGGTGAATTTTTCACAATTAACCTAGCCTCAGAAACTGTGAAATGGTAAAACATTCCCACAAAACTATGGTCCATTCATAATTGTTCATTAAACACAATTATTGGCTTCAAAATTCCAATTTTCTCATTGGTGGGATGGCTTTTTTCCTCGATGTCTTTTTATTTTCCTCCATATAAAATTTGGTAGAAAAATGAGCTTGGGAGGTCATGGCAAGTGGTGGCAAGGAATAGCGGCGTGTTGTTGTCGGGATTCTAGTGCATGTTCCATGCATCTTGTGCATGTTCACATTACTGGGAAACACTTCCAGTAACCAGTTGTCTAAGACCGTGGGTAGTATTTGTTAGAATAACTAAGAGGGGGGAGGGGTGAATCAGTGGCCTTAAAAATAATTCCAAAAATCCAACCAAAAACTTTTCTCTCAAATATAATACCCTATAGTTATCTTTTAGTCCATCAAGATGTATGCCATAAATAACTTTAACAAATATAAGTTGCTCGGTAAGATATACTATTTATCTTTTCTAGACTTTACCAAATAGTAGTAAATAAACTTAGTGTTAATGGACCAATCCAGTTTCAATAATGTGTAAAGCCAAATATCAATGCAATGAACCATATACACATTTGACACAGATTTTAACATGGAAACCCTGCTAAGGGAAAAAACCAATTGGGACCGGTAACCTAAAATATTTTCACTCTTCTAAAGTAAGCTCGATGAAGAGCCAACCCTGTTAAAGGTTACAATACACATTGTTGAATGCGACCTTGTTAGAGGATTTAAAACTAATAGTTTGTCTTTTGACCTAGCACTCACTATGTTGTCAACAAGAAAACCTTTTGATACTCTTGAGTATCTCAATACAATAAGGATTGCTAAATCCCACTTGATTAATAAATTTTCTGAATCAATGGTTAAAATGGTACAATAAATGATCTGTTCAAAATACAACTTTAACTTGCAGATATTCAGATCTATTGTTAGTCCAATAATACCTCTCTGATCAATGTGCTCTTCAATTCCTTTTCTCTCTTTCTTTGTTCTGCTCGGTGAATGCTCTGTCCTTTGTTGCTTAGTGTCTGCAGAATTCCTTGGCTCTGTCCTTTAGCCTATATGATCAGATCTACATGAAGAATTCTATCTTCACTAGAATATACTCAATATTCCTCTCTTTGCTAATGATTTCCTTATCTCTTTATATAGACATGATTAGTTGTTCAATCTCCTTATTTTTGTCGTAGATCACTTCTTGATCCGTAAAACTTGCCATGCTTTTCTTTATCCTGTAAATCTCTCCTTTAGTTTTATTCTGCAAATCTCTCCATGATAGATGTGAATAAAACATACTTTAATTAGCTTTCCTTTCTTTAGTTTAACTTATCGTTGAAAATAAAGCAATCAATCAATCAATCCCTAAATATAGTTCTACCAACTAAGTAGTTTTTGTCATTCTTTAACTTCAGTTCTACGTGGTCATCAACTCCAGTTGTGCTCGGTAATAGCTTCAGTTTACTACAGTGCTCGGTATACACTTTCTTAGTATACTCTTGCTCGGTAACACTTGCTCGGTTGCTACGGTGCTCGGTATACACTGTGAACTGCTTGGTGTTCACTGTTCATTGGTGGTCACTGTCAGTTGGTGTATACAAAACTTTTATGTTTTACCGATAACATAAACTTTGTCTCTTCAGTTTTTCAAGGTTATGACCGATATGTATTTGAATAACAAACCATATCAAGTTGACAACAATGAGAATACAATACATTAACTGATTTAATGTCTTGCATTCACTTTTGCATCTCGGTGATCATCAACTTATCGTCTTCAAACATTCAATCAGTTATAGTTTATCAATCTCTCCCTTTGGCATTGATGGCAACATACTATGAAATATGTAGTATAAGATATGCCATAACATACCAAACTTATTTTTCTATAACCAATTCAAATATTTGAATCTCGATAAGCTCTTCTAGCTTAGATTTGATTATGTCATGTGCTATCCCTTTCTTCATTCCCTTCAATGGATAGGTGTAGAAATTATGTCTTCTGATTATGTCTCTCCTTTTCTTGTAGAATCTCTTCTCCCTTTTCTGGATATATATGCAGTGTTAACTTTCTCCAATTCTCTCCCTTTGATGGATGGTTATTTCATTGAATATCTCATTCCCTTTGGATGTTCTCCTTCGTGATGTATATTTCATTGAATCTCGCTCTCTCCCTTTGACAAAAATGCCAAAAAAAAATTTAGCTCTGTAGTAGCCAAAAATATCTCTAGTGTGTGGTTCAAGATAAGTACCATTAGTGTACTGATATATCATTGCAGTCCATATCTCAGCTTGCATCAACATTGATGCAGGAGCATCCGAGGGTCATAACTTTTGACTCAGATGTGGGTTTTTGCTGAAATTTTACAGGCAGATGCATTAGGAGGAGTTATTTGGATTGTTGATGAGCTTAGCTTGATAGGTGGCTGATTTAACATTTTTTCAAGACCCAGAAGTTTCATCTTGGCCACCAAAATTGGCTTTCACTATTTTTTTCCAGATTTTAGATTTTTGTTTTTTGTAATAAATCTGAATCATGCTTCTGATTTCGTGGGTTAGTTGGCAATTCATCTTGCCTTAGTTGGGGGCTTTTCTTGGGAAAAATTGGGATTCATTGGATGAGTTTTGAAAATTACCAAAAAAAAACAACTATTTTTCCATTTTTCCCCAAAAATTGCCAAATATGGTAATTTTCAAAATTGTAATAAGTTAGAGTTTTTTTCATTGTTGAGGTAGATAGATTGGAGAATTTTAATGAAGATTTTGGAGTTCTGAGAATTTCTATTGTGTTTGTTTTCTGAATTACTGTTCTAGAAGGGTTTGGGCTACATCAAACATGATTAATCTTCTGATAATGTGTAGGCTGATGCAACCTCCTAGTCATCTTAGTGACCAGTAGACAAGGGTCAAATCCCTAGTCTATTCCTCAAGTACTCAAATGTATCTTTTGGTAATGGTTTTGTGAAGATGGCTGCTAGTTGTTCTTTGGATTGTACATATTCTAGTATCACTTGTTTCTCTTGTACTTGTTCCCTCAAGTAATGATACTTAATAACTGTGTGCTTTGTCTTAGCATGCATCACAAGTTTCTTTGAGATGTTGATAACACTAGTATTATCACAATAGATAATTACTGGGTCAAGAATTTCCTCATTCATACCTTTCAGTAGTTGCTTGATCCATGCAATGTTAGAGCAATTTGTAGTAGCAACTACATATTCTGCTTCTGCAGTTGATTGAGATATGCATCCATACTTTTTAGCTATCCATGTGACAAGTCTGTCACCCATAAAGAATGCTACTCCTATAGTTCTCTTTCTATCATCTATTTTTCTAGCCCAATCAGTATCAGTATAAACTTGTAGCTCAAATTTTCCTTCTTATTGTATCACAAGCCATAGTCTTCAGTATTCTTCATATATCTCAAAATTCTTTTAACAACAGTCATGTGTGATTCCTTAGGATTAGCTGAGAATCTTGCAACTATACCAACTGCATGTGCTATATCTGGTCTAGAGTGTACAACATACATTAGTTTTCCAATCATAGATCTATATAAGGTTTGATTTACCTTGGTTGTCTTGTCTTCCTTTGTCAATTTATATCTTGTTGCCATAGTTGTTCCAACTGGTTTTGAGTCCTCCATCTTGAATATCTTTAGAAATTCTTTGATGTATTTAGATTGAGTGATGTAGATGCCTTTGTCCTGTTGTGGAGTCTGTAGAACAAGAAAAAAAATGATCTCTCCAAACATTGACATTTCAAATTCTTTCCTCATTTCATCAGCAAATGACTTACATAGCATATCATTACCTCCAAATATGATATCATCAACAAATATCTCAACAATCAAAACTTTATCATCAGTATTTCCTTTCAAATATAGATTATTGTTATCACTTGTTCTAACAAATCCAATACTAATGAGATAAGAGTGAAGTCTTTCATACCATGCTCTTGGTGCTTGTTTTAATCTATACAAGGCTTTGTGTAGTCTACAAACCGTGTTTCTCTTGTTAGGATCAACAAACCCTTTAGGTTGTTCAATGTATACCTCCTCTTCTAGTATTCCATTCAGAAATGTAAATTTAACATCCATTTGGTATACTTTGAATCCTTTAAAAGTAGCATAAGCAAGTAGAATTCTTAATCCTTCTAGTATAGCAACAAGTGCAAAGGTTTCTCCATATTCAATACCTTCTTCTTGTGCATACCCTTTGCATACCAGTCTTTCTTTGTTCCTTGTGACTTTTGCATTCTCATTGAGTTTGTTTCTGAATATCCATTTGGTACCAATGACATTTTTGTCACTCAGTCTAGGTACTAATGTCCATGTTTTATTCTTCTCAATCTGTTCAATCTCTTCATTCATTGCACTAACCCATTCTTTTGTCTCAAGTGCAACATTAACAGATTTAGGCTCAAAATCACAAATCAAACATCTATTGTTAAGAGACTTACTTCTTGTTCTCATTCCAGCTCTTTTGTCTCCAATGATCAGGTCCTGTGGATGGTGTCTTCTGACATATTTTGCAAGTACAGATTTAGATCTCTATTATTCATTTTGATCTTCATTTTGATTCTCATCTTGATCTTTGTGAGCATTCACCTGATTCTCAATGTTGCTTGGTTGCATTGTTCTGTCGCTCGGGCAAGGTGTCAGGTTCTTCAATGTAGACAAATATGTTGTAATCTTCAGGTTCCTTTCTTCTTTCCTCATCATTTTTCTCAGCAAATTCATCCACTTTAACATTTTCTCTTTCAATGATTTTGGTAGAAGATTTGTTTAGACATTTATAAGCTTTGTTTTTATTAGAATATCCAAGAAATATTCCTTCATCACTTTTAGAGTCAAGTTTCCCATTTCTATCATCTTTAAGTATATAACATTGACTTCCAAAAATTCTAAAGTAACTCACATTTGGTGTGTATCCGTATCATAGCTCATAAGGTGTCTTATTTGTGTCTTTCTTCAATTGAACTCGGTTCAGTGTATAGACAACAGTACTTACAGCTTCTCTCCAAAATGTTTGTGTGATGCATTTTTCAATCATCAGTGTTCTGGCACAATCAACAATTGATCTATTCCTCCTTTCTGCAATCCCATTTTGATGTGGTGTTCTCGGTGCAGAAACATGTCTTGTAATCCCATGCTCATTACAAAAGTTAGTGAATTCATCAGAAATAAATTCTCTCCCTCTATCTGATCTTAAATATTTCAGTTCTTTTCCACTTTGTGTTTCAACTTTAGATTTATACCATCTGAACATCTTAAATGCTTCTGATTTCTCTTTTAAGAACATGACAGTCATCATTCTAGAATAGTCATCAACAAATAGGATAAAGTATCTATCACCATAATAGCTCTTTGTTCTCATCGGTCCACATAAGTCAGTATGGACTAACTCTATAATAGCATTAGATGTGTATGTTTTGCTCTTGAAACTAGACTTTGCCATTTTTCCTATTTGACAATTCTTGCACATAACATGGTTGGTCTTTGAAATACTCGGTAAGCCTCTCACTTTTTTTTTCTTACTTATCTTAACCATGTTGTCAAAGTTCACATGACATAACCTTTTATGCCACAACCAAGCATCTTCATTTCTAGCCAATAAACAAGTGGTCTCAATATCATCAAGATATAATAGATTACCTTTTGTTTGTTCACTAGTACCGATCAACTTTCCTTTTCCATTATATATCATTGCTTTTTTGTTCTCAAATGCAACTCGGTGCCCTGTGTTGTTCAACTGTGAAACACTCAATAGATTATAGTTAAGTCCTTTCACACAATATGCATTTTCACATCTGATCAAATTATTTAACATTATGGTACCTTTTCCTTCAACTGGGCAAGGTGAGTCATTACCCATCCTAACTGATCTACCATTATAATATTCAAAAGTTTCAAACTTTTCTTTATCTCTTGTCATGTGATGAGTACAACCACTATCAATAATAAATACATCATTTTTGCTAGCTTTAGATATGAGTGTTGTTTCAACATACCTTTCTTCTTCATCTGAATCATCCTTCATAGAAACAAATACTACCTCAATATCTTCATCAGAATCAGCGTCAAAAATTTTCAGCTTTGTTCTCAGCTAGGTAACAAACCTTCTTGCCTTTGTCCTTGTAATCTCAATTATCTCTTTTGTTAGAGTGTCCGTTGCTTCTGTAGTCTCGGTCATCACTTCGTTCATACTTCTTTTTCATAAGATTTGCCATTGTTTCTTTCATCCTTCCTCTTGTTAGGGCATTTAGCAGTAAAATGTCCAATTTATTTGCAATTAAAACTGACCGATGTTAATTTACCTTTGTATCTTCCTTTACCTCTATGTAATCTCCTAGCCATTAGTGCTTCAAGTTCTTGTTCATCACTATTACTGTCACTATCATTTCTCATAGTGTATTTGTTACTAGATTTGCTTATTTTCAGAGAAGATTTGAATGCAGATTCAATAGTAGGTAAGATATTGTTGTCATAGTTTTTCATCTCAAATGAAATAAGTCTACGAATCAAACTATCCAGAGTAACATTGTTATTTTCTACTTCTCATTTTTTGAATGGTAGATACTCTAATAGCATAAACATGCAGTAAGGTTCTCAGAATTTTACTTACACATATTTCTTCCTCAAGTACTCCTCCTACTCCATGGATAGCATTAACAACTTCTTTGATTCTACTACTATATTGAGTGATGTTCTCTCCTTCTTTCATTCTTAGGTAATCAAACTTTCCTCTTAGGCTTTGAACTTTAGCTTTTAGCACATTGGTGTCTCGTCCATGTACTAGCTTGAGTTTGTCCCACATTTTATTTGCAGAGGTGCATTATTTCACATCTTGAAATTCAACATCGGTTAGTGAAGAAGCAAGTTCTATCATCATAGAATTATGTTCATGTTTCTCTCTCAATTGATCAATAGTTAGAGGTCCAGTAGGTACAACATATTCAGTATCCAAGTGTTGTGTGACATCATTTCCAATACCTGATAGATGAAGTCTTATCCTACTTTTCCATGATGCAAAGTTGTCCTTGTTCAACTTAGGCACATCCATTTTACTCATCTTGTGATCTTTAGCTTAAGTACCTTTAAACGTTTCTTCCAAGCACCAAAGCTCTGATACCAATTGTTAGAATAACTGAGAGAGTGGGGGGGGTGGGGGTTTGAATCAGTGGCCTTAAAAATAATTCCAAAACTCCAACCAAAAAAATTTCTCTCAAATATAATACCCTCTAGTTATCTTTTAGTCCATCAAGATGTATGCCATAAATAACTTTAACAAATATAAGCTGCTCGGTAAGATATATTATTTATCTTTTCTAGACTTTACTGAATAGTAGTAAATAAACTTAGTGTTAACCGACCAATCTAGTTTCAATAATGTGTAAAGAAAAATATCAATGCAATGAACCATATACACATTTGACACATAGATTTCAACGTGGAAACCCTGCTAAGGGAAAAACCACTTGGGACCGATAACCCAAAATATTTCCACTCTTCTAAAGTGAACTCGGTGAAGATCCAACCCTGTTAAAGGTTACAATACACACTATTAAGTGTGACCTTGTTAGAGGATTTAAAACTATCTATTTATCTTTTGACCTAGCACTCACTATGTTGTCAACAAGAAAAACTTTTGATACTCTTGAGTATCTCAATACAATAAGGACTGTTAAATCCCACTCGGTTAAGAGATTTTCTGAATCAATGGTTAAACTGATACAGTAAATGATCTGTTTAAAATACAAATTTAACTTGTAGATATTCAGATCTATTGTTAGTCCAATAATAACTCTCTGATCAATGTTCTCTTCAATTCATTTTCTCTCTTTCTTTAATCTTCTCAGTGAATGCTCTGTCCTCTGTTGCTCGGTGTCTGCAGAATTCCTTGGCTCTGTCCTTCATCCTGTATGATCAGATCTGCATGAAGAATTCTATCTTCACCAGAATATACTTAGCATTCCTCTCTTTGCTAATGAATTCCTTGTCTCTTTATATAGACATGATTAGTCGTTTAATCTCCTTGTTTTTGTCATAGATAACTTCTTGATCCGTAAAACTTTCCATGCTTTTCTTTATCCCGTAAAGCTCTCCTTTAGTTTTATTCTGCAAATATCTCCATGATAGCTGTGAATAAAATGTGCTTTAAATCTCTTTCCTTTCTTTTGTTTAACTGATCGTTGAAAATAAAGTAATCAATCAGTCAATCCCTAAACATAGCTATGCCAACTAAGTAGTTTTTGTCATTCTTTAACTTCAGTTCTTCTCAGTGATCAACTCCAGTTGTGCTCGGTAACAACTTCTCTTTACTGTGGTGCTCGGTATACACTTGCTTGGTAACACTTGCTCAGTTATTGCGGTGCTCGGTATACACTGTGAACTGCTCGGTGTTCACTGTATGTTGGTGTGCATTGTCCATCAGTGTTTACTGTCACTCGGTGTATACATAAATTTTATGTTTTACCAATAACATAAACTTTGTCTCTTCAGTTCTTCAAGGTTATGTCTGATAAGTATTTGAATAATCAAACCATATCAAGTTGACATCAATAACAATACAATACATTAACTTATTTAATGTCTTGCATTCACTTTTGCATCTTGGTGATCATCAACTTATCATCTTCAAATATTCAATCAGTTATAGTTCATCAGTATTTACATAATTGTGACTGACACTCATTCCTACCTAAATATTTCAGAGCATCTTGGTGATCATCAACTTATCATCTTCAAATATTCAATCAGTTATAGTTCATCAGTATTTACATAATTGTGACTGACACTCATTCCTACCTAAATATTTCAGAGTGGTTTGTCTTATTCGTCGCATCTCCTGTGACCTTCAGCTCCAAAAATTATGAGGTAAAGACTGCATCATAGTTTATTCTTACATTTCAATCCTGACCTATATATGTAGATTAAAATTATATTCCCTTTCTTCCATTGTGTAAATTAGTAAGATTTTCCCTTTCTCCCAATGTGTTTATGAGCAAAATGAGGTTGTGGGAGTCAAGATTCAGGGGAAAATCAATGTGTTGAAATCCTTCATTATGCAATGTTGATAATAATAATGACATGAGATTATAATCAAGGCCAGGATGTTCATCATTTGAAATGGGAGCAATGATGGACGCATTTTCTGCAACAACATGAAGGCAAACGCTAAGGTAATCATTGATTATTTTTCATCTTTTTCAAGTTTACAGAACATTAGTATGTTCATAAAGATGGAAATTTTAATTTCACTAAAATTATACAGATTTGTGTGGATTTCAAATGATTAAATATTTAAGGCTCCATGTGAACAATTTCAATGGTTGCAACGCGGGACTCGATCCTTGCTCAAGACCGTCCTAAGGCATGACATAAAGCTATGAAATTGGATTGACGATTTAATGGCGTGTGAGTATTTTGGACTATTTCCTTTTACCATACAACTGGGGTATGTTTCAAGTGAAGAAAAGATCCATGCCACTTTGTTTCCAGGAGATGGTATTGGGCCCAAGATTGTTGAATCTGTTAAACAGGTAGTTTTGCTATTTCTTTCTAAATGTTTATTGATTAGATTAGCTTAAGGATAAGTAGATAGATCTGGTAGACATTCCAACTCTAGAAAGACTTGATCATACTGTACAAAAAAGTGTCTATCTTCACATTTTCATAGCTACATTCAGGATAGCATAGAAATATCTTCTTAACATCAAATATTTTATAATAAATTACTTCTAAGCTCCAAGTTTTTCCAACATTTGTTTTGTTACTCTACCTCCATCGAGGCATAAATATTATAGAGTTCTCTTTAAATTCTTATGATAGATTATATTTCTCAATATACTAGCATACACTTTGAAGATTCAAGGGTTCTAGTTCACAATTAATCATCTTCTATGCCTTCTGCATCTTCCCTAAACCCTACCAATAAACCAACTCTATGTAATAGGGTCACGTACTTACGTATGTAGCTTTAAAAACTTGCAATGGTTATGTTATCACACCCATCATTTTCCTGTTTAGTATTGTCCTCGGTTTGATTAGAATGTCTTATTGCACTAATAACAATGAGTCTTACTGCCATACTAACAAAAAGTATCATTTCATGTAAAATTTAGCTCAAACTCACTTCAATCCATCTTCAGTTCATCATCATTTTGAACCAACTCCCAGCCTAAAGATAAACAATAATGTATTTATTTGGTCTTTATTACATGAGACAAAACCAAATTTTGAGTTTAGGTTATCAAAATTTTGGGTTGCTTTGTTTTTGTGAAGCAAAAACTCTGATTCAAAATTTTGGGTTGTTGAGATCTTGTGGAGTCCAAATTTTTGAAGTTGGTTACTTATTCTGCTTCAAAATAAAGTTTCCCCTTCCTTGTCAATGTCAAATGCAATTTTTATTGGATGGTTATATTGTTGTTTTAATTCATGGAAAGTGAAACTAAGAGTTGTTTTATTGAGTCATCTATTAGATCGATGTGTTGAGTTTTAGTTCGTAGCAAATATATGAATTTTCCTATCCCAATCGGGTTTTTCATCCTACTAAATCAGGATCACTATGTTAGAAGCCTACGAATCATGTGTACCTTGTAGATGTACAATGATGCATTCACATGACACCATACATAAACTAGACCCCATTGATGTTGTAGGCCTCAAATATTAAGGTATCATTGGCTTTCGTACTTGGATTTCCTTCCTCAAGTTGTAGGGAGTATATTTTTTTCCATTATTATGTTTCAAGCTCAATTCAAAACATTTGATATTCCAATAAAAAAATGTATCGAACCAGATTTTTCAAACTCACATCATACATTTAAGACTTGAGATTCTATATTTAAACTTCTATAACAATTGTCTCTCTCTAGTGTGTGTATAATTCTGATTTGTTGTGTTTGCATTTTTGTATTTATTCTTGCTGCAATTGGACTTCAAGTCTTGATATTTTTCATTTTTTTTGTTGAAGATTTTCCAAAGGTTGTATGTAGGTTTGATATGATTTGTAGCTTGAAATTTACAGAAAGAAGAGACCAAGAAAATAGTCGAGTGTCTCAAGGTAAATCAAAGAGGCATCATTTTGAACAGTCATGCTTAGTAAGACATGAGACAAGAAATGTAATTTTCAGGAATCACACAGGGTACAACACATAAAGATCAACAAAAATACAATGTGGGCAACAAAGAAGGCACACCATATGAGGATTGGGCAATAACAAACTCAATCTTATAATGATGTTATATTCTCCTACAAAAGAGATGATTCAATGTAAATTTACAGCCATAAAGGATTTGAAACAGGGTGTGGGAGCGAGAATCCTCTTTGCCAGAGTCAAAATGTGAGCTTCCAAAGAAAATACAAACATCTGTTGAACCATAGTTGTTATATAAATTTATTAGATGTTGTAGATGTTGTAGTTACAACTTTCCTAGTGGATGAACTTTCCTGGTAGATGTGTATGCAAAATTATTTCCTACTGCACTACTCTGCATGATTTGATAGTAATAAAAAACAATAAAAATAATCCTCTATATGTTGTACCCAAAAACTCCCTTAGTCTCTATATAGTGCGCTTCTAATCGCCTTTTCCATCTCACTCACTTATGCAGAGGGTTTGATACTCTAGAGCTTTTCCTCACTCCAAGATGCTTCTTTGTCTATCCCAACCATCCAATGGTTGTTTCTTGTTGAATATTCATTCAATTAGGATCTCCAAGACCCTCACTACCAACTTCTCCTCCAAGGTATAGTTGGTCTTTAGAAGATTTCAAGGTTTCTAGGCTCTATTAGTCCAACTAGTACTCCAAATGCCCAATTTCCTTCACTAGAACTCCTCCTAGAATGTCAAACCTCTGCTTAGGATCTTAACACACATCCCCTAGGACTCTTATCTACCTTCTTGACCTATCAAAGGCCATTCTACAATCTTTCCCACACTTCTAGGCCTTTTACCAATCCAATTGGTCTCAATTCCACTAGGAGGCCTAATTGTCAATTCCCTAGTAGGTCTATTTTCACAGTTTTAGAGATATTACTCCATAACTTCCCAAATGAACCCAAAAAATACCTTGAAAATATTCAAGGTATCAACCAACACTATTAGAATCCAAAACCCTGACCTGTGAAAGCACCCATAACCCTATTTTCTTGTAGGCCCTAGATTTTAGCCTATGAATTAGGCCTCTGGACCTATCAACATAAAAAATTATTCAAATGATCTCCAACTTCTTGTTCTCCTCCTTCCACCTTCAAATCCTTTTAGGAGACTATCTAGGGCATCAAAAAATGCCACTAATTCTTCCCCAAAAGGTCATGAGTGCTCGAACCAATTTCTTCTTCTCCCTGTCCTAGCTCACTTGGATTCACTAGTCAGCCATAGGGCTTCCTACTTGGCCTAGGAATTTCACTGCAACTACAAAAAGGAAAACCAAAACCTTATCTATAGACTCTAACCCTACTTCCTGCATGGTTTCAGTCAATTCCACCAGTGAGATTTTAGGGTAGAGCCATTTCTATCTAAATAGCACTGTATTGTCACTTACAAACCAGTGACCTTCAAAAACTTGTAACTTTACACCTAATGAACTTCAAAGAAAACTATATAATGCATATGAAAGAGAATTGAAATCAGTCCATTCCCATGGGACCCGATCTTCTCTACCAATCCATACACAACCGTACAGTAGCAAAGAAACAATGTAGAATGCTAGTAAACAGTTACAGTCATCCGTACAGGGTGCCAAGAATGATTGTTGAATCCCAAAAATTCATTAAAAATTCCAAAACATCGAATCCATGCTCATATGCCGAGCATGGGTTAGTTACAACTGATCCAACCATAATTTGCAATTTCTTGCAAAAGTTTCTCGAGCAACTTTCAAAGTTGCTAGCAACTTTTTGCACTTTATGCATTTTGACTTTCCTTGTCAACTCGATGGGTGAGTTTGAATTTGATGACCCTATATAGGATATGTAGGGTCCTAAAACACCCCTCAAACCAATATTGCACTAAAATATCAACTTTTCACTTTTCAAGCCAAAATGATCCTAAAACTCCTAATGAGCACTAAGGCTCTTACAAACATGAAATTAACTTGGCATTGCATCTACCCCTTGGACATTATTCCAACACACACAAAAACACCTAAACCAAACCTAAACAACACCCAAACATCAAATAGGGAGGTTCCATATACCATACTCCCTTGGACAAAATAACTCAAGTCCCTTGAGTTAGGAGGTCTTCAATGGTGACCCTGTGTTTCAGAATCTCTAGCTTTATCATCCAAGTGGCCTCAGCTTCAGGTAGTCCTTCCACTTGATAAGGTAATCCTTGTAGTTACCCTTCCTTGTCTTCTTTATCACTTTAGAATCCAATACACTTTCCAATTTCAGTGGCATGGGGTAGGTAAGTCTTTCACCCAATCATCATCCTCCCAATCTGCAAGTATAGACCGACCCGTGTCTAGAGATGATCCCTTGTAAGGGTACAAGTCACAAACATTGAAAATGGGTGAAATCCCCAAATCAGGAGACAACTCCACTTCATAGGCATTCTTGCCATACTTATGCAAAATCTTCAGTGGCCCTATCTTCTTCATGAGAAGTTTAGTGGGTTGTCCTTTGGGTAGCCTATCCTTCCTGAGATAGGCAAGTACTAGATCCCCCACTTTGAATTGTAAATCTCTCCTTGTCTGATCAGCCTTGGACTTATACTTCTCCACTTGCTTCTATAAAGTCTTGTTGACTTGATCATGAAGTTCCTTCATCTGCTCTGCAAATGACTCCCCTTGTGCACTCCTCTTGTCCTTCAAACTAAGATCTCTCAATTCCAAACTCCCTCTAAGATTGACCCCATAGACTATTTCAAAGGGGCTCTTACCTGTACTCCTATTAATGGAGTCATTATAGGCAAACTCTGCTTGCCCTATGATGTGATCCCATGATTGTCCATGTTGTTTAGTCAAACACCTTAGCAAATTCCCAAGTGACCTGTTGACTACCTCCATTTGTCCATCTGATTCTAGATGGTAGGCTAAAGAGAAAGATAAGTTTGTGCCAAGCATATTTCATAGGGTCCTCCAAAAGTGACCCACAAACTTACTATCTCTGTCACTTATAATATTCAGTGGCAAGCCATGGACCCGCACAATGTCCCTAAAGAATAGACCTATAATCTGAGAAGCAACATTTGTTTGCTTGCATGGAATGAAGTGTGCCATTTTTCTAAAATGGTCCACCACCACAAACATAATGTCATGACCCCTAGGTGTCTTTGGTAACCTCAAAACAAAGTCCATACTGAGACACTCCCAAGGCCTTTGGGGTATGGATAGGGGTTGGTACAACCCACTGTTGTTGCTTTGTCCTTTTGCCCTCTGACAAATCTGACATTGTTCTACAAATCTCCTCACATCCGATTGTAACTTAGGCCAATAGTAGTTCCTATTCACTTGCTCCAAAGTCTTGTCCACTCCAAAGTGGCCCCCCAAGCTACCTTGGTGTTTCTCCTTCACAATGTTTTCCCTCATGGAGCATTGAGGAATACACATGAGATGACCTTTAAAGAGTAAGCCTTCCTGCAACATATACTCATTAAAATCCACTTTGAAACCCTGTTGAAACTTCACACATGCTTCATAGGCTTCTCTGAAGTCTTTGTCTTCTGTGTAGATTTCCTTCAAATCATCCATCCCTACACTTTGCAATTGAATCTCCTGTATTGTGAGTACTCTTCTACTAAGAGCATCTACAACCTTGTTACTAACTCCCTTATTGTGCTTTATGACAAATGTATAAGCTTGTAATGATTCTACCCACTTCAAGTGCCTTTGATTCAATTTTTCTTGACCATTCAAGAAACTTAGTGCATGGTTATCAGTGTAGACCACAAACTCCCTAGGTAATAGGTAGTGTCTCCACTTCCTAAGGGCTTGTACCATATCATACAACTCCAAGTCATAGGTAGAGTACTTTTGTTTAGCCTCATTTAACTTCTCTGAGAAGAAATCCACATGATGTCCTTCTTAGCTTAGCACTGCTCTAATAGCCAGCTTACTAGCATCACACTCCACCACAAAGAGTTGATTGAAGTTATGAAACCTAAGAGTAGGTAGCTTTGCAATTCTTTTTTTCAACATCTCAAACCCTTGGTCTGCTGCCACAATCCACTTAAACTGACATTTGATTCCACCCTTTATGGTGTTGAGGATAGGGGCACATACATGACTGAAATTCCTTACAAACTTCCTATAATAGGAGGCCAACCCATGGAAACTCGTAACATCCCTTATGGACCTAGATGTAGGCCACTCCAAGATGGACTTAACTTTATCAGGGTCCATCTTCATACATCTATTAGCAACCACAAAACCAAGGTAAACTAATTCAGTTTTTAGGAACTCACACTTTTCTTGATTTATCATCAACTTTTCCTGATGTAGCCTCCTTAAGACCATCTCCAAATTCTTCATGTGCTCCTCCTTGGACCTGCTAAAGATCAAAATATCATCAAGGTAAACTATGACAAACTTACTAATAAAATCTGCTAGCACTTCATTCATGAGCCTCATGAATGTCTAGGTGCATTACTTAGGCCAAAGGGTATCACTAGCCACTCATACAAGCCTTCATTGGTCTTGAAGGCTATTTTCCACTCATCACCAGGCCTCACTCTTATATGATGGTATCCTGACTTCAAATCCACCTTAGAAAAGTAACAAGATCCTCCTAGATTATCAATCAAATCTTCTATCTGGGGCATTGGGAACCTACACCTGATTGTGATCTTGTTTATAGCCCTGGAGTCCATAAAAATCCTCCATTTTCCATCCTTCTTAGGTGCAAGTACTATTGGCACATCACATGGGCTGAAACTCTTCCTTATTAACTCCTTATCCAACAAATCTTGAATATGTTTGGCTATCTCTACATTTTGACTTGGTGTCATCTTATATGCTGCTTTGTTTGGAAAATTTTCTCCAGGAATGAGGTCAATCTGATGACTCACATCCCTCATAGGTGGTAATGCACTTGGAAAACCATTATCCACTATGTCATGGTATCTTTCCAATAATGCTTGTATCTCCGGTGGCAAATTGACTTTCTCCTTAGTTTCCTCCTTTGGTTTCACCACTACTGCACAACAGACTCCTTTCTCCTTCTTCATAACTTTTAGAAACTCCTTCCCACTCAATAACATCACACTTGTCCCCACATGTTTCTCCTCATTAGGCTCTGGTAAAGGATCCATCTGAAAATTCTTCCCCAACTTGGTGATCACATAACTATTCTTTTCTCCATCATGTATTGCTTTGACATCATACTGCCATGGACGTCCTAGAAGTAGATGGCATGCATCCATATGTAGTATGTCACATAGGACCTTGTCCTTATACTCTCCAATCTCAAACTCCACCAAGGTTTGTTCATCTACCACTATTTGTTGACCCTTGTTCAACCATGAAACCTTATAGGGTGTGGTATGGGGTATCCTTCTTAGTTTCAATTTGTCCACCATCTTTGTGGATACTATATTCTTAGTAGATCCAGAGTCCACTATCACTTTGAAAATCTTCCCATGAGACCTACAAGTTGTTTTGAACAAGTTCTTTCTTTGGGGTGGCTCTATGGTGCTAGGCACTTTCAACAAAGTTCTCCTTAACGTCAAATTCTCTCCATCCAATACTGGCCCTGCCTTGGAAATGGAAGAAGTAACACTTTGTGTGTCATCCTCTTGTACCAAATGATTTCTTCTATCCCCCATTGAATATGAAAAAAGTCTTTTCAGGACACCTGCCCATTGTGTGACCCACTAGGTTGCACTTATAACACCTGCCGGTAAAGACTGAATTGGATCTTCCTTGGGATTGAAACCTTCATCTAGGAGGCCCTCTTCCTCTATATCCTCCTCTCTAAAAGGATCCCCTAAACTAATTTCCCCCACTGTTATCTATAGACTGATTATCTTCTTGTCTATTAGGGCTCTGTCCTCTACCAAAGTTACTTCTTCCTCTTTGAAACCCTCTATTATTGTTGCCACCTCTTCCCCTTTGATGGAAGTCATTCCTTCTTCTATCCTTATCCTCTTCTCTTAAAGATAATCAGAAACATTTGTGCATACTGTCAGGAGCCATCATGCTGATCTCATCCTGAATTCCTTGTCTTAACCCATTGAGATACCTTGCCACCTTCTCCATTTCTTCTTCTTGTCTTCTAGCCCTTAGGCTCAACTTGTGAAATTCCTCAGTGTAAGCACTCACTATTATTTCCTTTTGTCTTAAGTTCTACAACTTTTGATACATATGTATCTCGTAATCAGTAGGAAAGAATTGTGCCCTCAATCTGATTTTCATCCTCTCCCAAGAAACAATCTTTTTCTTTCCACTGGTTATCCTATCATCCTGCATCATGTTCCACCACACCAATGCAGATCCCTTGAGTCTAGCCTTAGCATAGTTGAACCTCTTCTCTTCTAAAATTTATTTGTAATCAAATTGGTTGTCTATGGCTTCAAGCCAATACAATAACTCCTCTCCATTCAGACTACCACTATAATATGGTATGTGTTCCATACTATCCTTGTTTAGGGACTTGAAGGCATCTAAGAATATCTTTTGTTCTTTATCCATCTCAGGTTCTTTCCCTTTGTTAGATGACTCTTCTGACTGACTTCCATCATCTCCATCACTCTCATCTCCCCATTCTATGATCTTCTTTTTGCCCTTTGTCTCAGACACACTAGCCTTCTCCAGGAGGCCCTAAACCAATTCCACTATGGCATCCCTACTCATTACCTTAGGAGGAATGTTGTCATCCTCTTGACTCTTCCACTTCAGACATACACAAACTCCAAGAAAATCTGGCTCTGATACCACTCTAATGTAGAGGGTTTGATACTCTAGAGCTTTTCCTCACTCCAAGACGCTTCTTTATCTATCCCAACAATCCAATGGTTGTTTCTTGTTGAATCTTCCTTCAATTAGGATCTCCAAGACCCTCACTACCAACTTATCCTCTAAGGTATAGTTGGTCTTTAGAAGATTTCAAGGTTTCTAGGCTCTACTAGTCCAAGTAGTACTCCAAATGCCCAATTTTCTTCACTAGAACTCCTCCTAGAATGTCAAACCTCTGCTTAGGATCTTCACACACATCCCCTAGGACTCTTATCTAGCTTCTTGACCTATCAAAGGCCATTATGCAATCTTTCCCACACTTCTAGGCCTTTTACCAATCCAATTGGTCTTAATTCCACTAGGACGCCTAATTGCCAATTCCATAGTAGGTCTATTTTCACAATTTTACAGATATTAATCCAAAAATTCCCAAATGACCCCACACAAGACCTTGAAAATCTTCAAGGTATCAACCAGCACTGTCAGAATCCAAAATCCTGACCTCTGAAAGCACCCATAACCCTAGTTTCTTGCAGGCCCTAGATTTTAGCCTATAAATTAGGCCTCTGGACCAGTCAACATAAACAATTATTCAAATGATCTCCAATTCTAATTCTCCTCCTTCCACCTTCAAATCCTTTTAGGAGACTATCTAGGGCATCAGAAAATGCCCCTAAGTCTTTCCCAAAAGGTCATGAGTGCTCGAACTAGTTTCTTCTTCTCCCTGTCCTGGCTCACCTGGATTCACCAATCAGCCATAGGGATTCCTACTTGGTCTAGGAATTCCACTACAACTACAAAAAGGAAAACCAAAACCTATCTACAGACTCTAACCCTACTTCCCCCATGGTTTCAGTCAATTCCACCGGTGGGATTTTAGGGTAGAGCCATTTCTATCTAAATAACACTGTACTGTCACTTACAAACCAGTGACCTTCAAAAACTTGTAAATTTACACCTAATGAACTTCAAAGAAAACTATCTAATGCATATGAAAGAGAATTGAAACCAGTCCATTCCCATGGGACCCGATCTGCTCTGCCAATTCGTACACAACCGTGCAAGAGAATGCTAGTAAACAGTTACAGTCATCCATACAGGGTGCCAAGAATGATTGTTGCAATCCAAAAAATTCATTAACCATTCCAAAACATCAAATCCATGCTCATATACTGAGCATGGGGTAGTTACAACTGATCCAACCATATTTTGCAATTTCTTGCAAAAGTTGCTCGAGCAACTTTCAAAGTTGCTAGCAACTTTTTGCACTTTGTGCATTTTGACTTTCCTTGTCAACTCGATGGGTGAGTTTGAATTTGATGACCCTAGATAGGATATGTAGGGTCCTAAAACACTCCTCAAACCAATGTTGCACTAAAATTTCAACTTTTCTTTTTTCAAGCCAAAATGACCCTAAAACTCCTAATGAGCACTAAGGCTCTTACAAACATGAAATTAACTTGGCATTGCATCCACCCCTTAGACATTATTACAAAACACACACAAACACCTAAACCAAACCTAAACAACACCCAAACATAAAATAGGGAGGTGCCCTGCATCACTCACTCTCCCGTCTTTATTCCCATAGACAAGACTAACATTTTGTCCTCTCTCACCAAGCCCAACCATTTTTCATTTAACACAATAATTTTCAATCAGTCACTTTAAATGGTCATTTATCTTCTCCAATTCTTGGAAACACCAAACCAGTCGATATGAATGAATGGTGGGCCAAAAGGAAGAATCTATGCATTTGCCTCTATGGATTTCAGGTTTCAGTTGAAACTCATGCAAAGAAAAGTTTTAAGTGTCTTGACGGTTTAATGAAATAATGCTTCTAGAGAGAGTTCATAATGAGATCTTTAGGAGGTGGCATCTTTTGGTCACTTAGGTTCATACTCCATTGGATTTTTTTTAGGTTTTGTGTTCTCCTTCATCTAACGTGGTCATAGATTTGAATTTTAGCATTGGCATTATTGAGTTCATTCCTTTGTTGGATTAGTGTATTCGTGAGCTCTAATGAACTATTGTGTTTGCAGGTTCAGATGATTCAGTTCATGTTGTGTGTTCATCTGTTGACATTCATGCCAAAGTGACTTACTGCTCCAATGCCAAAGTGATTTATCGCTCCAAAATGGCATAAGAGTTCAAGATTGTGTTCCAAACCCTTGTTGGGTTAGTGTGCTCATGGATTCTCATGGGTTGTTGGGCTTTGAATCTTAACGTTGATGTTGTTGAGCTCATGTCTCTGATGGACTAGTGTGCTCGTGGGTTCTTATGGACCATTGTGCTTACAAATCTGTTGTGCATTCATTTGTTGACGTTCATGCCAAAGTGATTTGTTGTCCTTACACAATCCACCATAATAACATATTTGAACATTAAAAATAATTAAAACAAAACTCATGTGATCAAGGCATGTTGATGAGTACTCTATGAACTCAAATAGTTGGACAATATCCTTTGCAGAGTCTACATAAGTTTGCATATAAAAGTATCCCATGGATTCATGTATGTCATGTTGCATATAATAAATTTATGCTTATTTTATTTACTTAGCATTGAATTATAGTATTCTGATTTATTTTCTTATATCCATATTTAGTTGACAAGAATAATTTTTAAATTATGTAACATATACATGCTAGCAAACAAAAACACTCAGAAAACACATTCAAAATTCAAGATATTATGATACATTTAATTCAATTTTATAATTATCACTTCTATTAATACTATATAGACAAATGTTCTTTTTATCAATTTTTGGTCTCTTAAAGAAAAACATGTTTGCATATCTTCTTTCAATGCTTCTTACTTCTCTTTCCCTACACAAGGCAGGGACTCAAGCTCTACAGAGCCCTTGTTTATATAGCAGGAGTTAGACAATTTATATTGTGGTTAATTTATAGGTTATTTAGTTGGAACAAGTTCCTTGCATACATACCTAGTGGATTAAAATATGCTGAGTATTACTACCTGTGGCTCCATAAATATCAAATATAACTTTTTGGAGATGTTAATTCTCAAGCAAGTTCTTAAAACTTAATTTGGTTGTTATGACTTCACGTATGGATTTCCTTTTGTAGATTATAAATATAAATATTTGGTTTACGATTTTATGTAGCATTTGTCATTCTTAGTTTTATTCAGATAAGACTATGTTTTTGATTAAGGAAAACAGGTTTTGATGGGTTCCTGAAACCCTACAGAGCTATAAAAAAACTGAAAGCATAGTAACGATTAGCAACAACATAAATGGAACAGGCAAGCCAACAACCAAAAAAAATAGTCCCAAAGATTACATAAAGCCAGGGATGAAACCAAAAAGACCACGCGAAAAATCCAGTGACACAAATCAGACAATTTCTCTGAGGATCTCAGCAGCACGAAACTCCAGCTCAGTCATTCTGCCCGCAGCCTCTTTCAGGTCAGACAGGTCTTTATCAGCTTCCTGGTTCCCCATCTTTTTTGTGGTGGCTCTTGTCCTCTTCTTTGATCGCTCTTCAGGTGACTTATCCCTACCACAGCTCGGTGGCTGATCCTCCTTGCTTCCCCTTTGCTCTTCAATTTTGGCAATAAGCACCTTAATGTTATCATTTGATGCTTTTAGGACATTGTAACTTTGTCCAGCAATTTTAACCAGAGATTCCTCAATACTTTGAACCCTTTTCTTCAACTCGTTCACTCTGTTATCCAGCTCCCTATCCTCCTCTATGTTCCTATTATTGTTTTTGATGTTATCTTTCTCCAGCCTATCCATTCTTTTTTTTTCAGCTTGTAGATTTCAAAGAAAGTCCATTTAGTGGTTCTGTAACTATCTATGACACTATTTTTAGCATTGTTCAACACATCTATTTGAGGATCCTCCCTTGCATTGTCACTAAGAATCACTAAAGCAGGATCAATTAACTCCTCCATTTGGATTTTTCCCTCCTTGTTCTCCTTAACCAAAGTCTTAATCATTTCTCTCCTTATCCCCATTTTAGTAGAAACAATATCAAAATTTCTCCAAACAACTTTCTTGTTTTGACCAGTGATTTTGTAGGTGTAATCATCAGCCCCATACTCCTCAAACCCCTGATTCTGATCAACATCCTCATTCTCTCTCCCCTGATTCTCCTCTTTTTCATCTCTCTCCTCTTGCATTATGTCTTGGCTATCCTGCCTCTCCTCTCGGGTCTCCTCCTTAAACTGTTTCCCTCTTTTAGACCTCCTAACCCCCTTCATTAAACAATCCTCCTCTTTCTGAACCGACAATTTAATTGTTATCTTCCTCTTCACCAGAACTCTCATCCTCCGTTTCCATACCATCAACATTCTCATTGTAATCCCTGTCAGACGATATCTCAATATGTTGTTTTAAAATTGGAGACTCACTTTTCTCCATTTTTACCCTTTTCTTCCCCTTCTTCGTCTGCAAAATCTCTTCCTCCTCATTATCCGAGTGCATATCTCGGCTGTCCTTAGTATCAGAAGGAACATAATCCTCACCTGAGTTCTCCGGCTCATCTTTTCCCTCCTCCAAGCTCTTAATTTCCTTCCCCATAGTCCGAGCTTTAAAAAAATTGTAAATTAACAACATCGTAAGACTATGTTATTCTCTATTTTATGGTCTGCTTTATTCTCATAATAAATATAGATGATTCGAAAGTAGCAGTTCATATGATACAAATGAGAGCTAACCCCAACAAAAATTCCTAAAATGTTTTGACAATTCTTCTTAGATTTTCAACCATTTAACCAATTTACTTTCTAGCTTAGTGCAAATCAACTTCTCTCAAAACAGGGGATTAGTTTCAATAAGTTTTTTGAGTTCTAATAACATAATGTTTCTAGCTAATTTGGTCTCCTTGGTCTCCCCAACTTTCAAAGCTGTAAAAACTAAGTACCTGAAGTTATCTAAAGTTAGAAGTTGTGAAAGCTCATTTAATGTGTTCGAAATAGACTCAATAAACTCAATTTTTTTTTTTTTGAATTTCCTATTATATTTTCTAGCAATTTCGTTTTAGAAAGTGTAATTAAATAACTTAAGAATCAATACTTAAAGATGGAGAGGTACCCAAAACTTTTTTGCAAAAAAATAGAGCATAAATCCACAAGGAGTTAACCCATTAGTGACCAAAGCTACCTTAAAAAGATGTCAACAGTCAATGTGATTAGAAACCTATAAAATATCTTGAGAAAGTATTGACTCTTCTCATTTTTGCACACAACCAAGTCAAATTCAGGAGACGTAGCCTCTAGAATAATGTAATGTAGCTATGACCTAAGTGTTTTAACAATAGCCAAAGAATAATTAGAAAAAGAAGGCTATATAAGAGTGTCTTGAACATAGATGGTTAAGAAAGAATAAAAACATGATAATATATATATATATATATATATATATATATATATATATATATATATCATGCTAGGAGAACAAAGTTTTACTATTAAACATTGAAAAATATTAACAACATTTCATATAAACAAAATAATCAACCAACTTTTCAAAAATAGACATTTTGTTTTTAGCAAGTAAAATTTAGGTCTCAAACACTAACACAGACTTATAAGGATCGTGAGTTCAAAGCTTGGTTGTAGAGAGTATCAAATAGGATAAGTATGAACACAATCAAAACCTATTATCTTAAATGCCCTCTTGGAAAGAAGAAAACTAAATAAATTTGGTTTCTCCATCTGGTTGAGCCTACTGAGGAATATAGTGCCCTACTTAAAAAAAGATGCAATAAAACACTAAAATCATTATGCTATACAAAGAATATGTTGCAATTTGCCACATATATCAGCTATGGAATTTACAAGGTGAACCTAAGCTTCAGTCACAAACTTCACCTGCATAGCTTCCCCTTGTGACATGGGGCATAAATATGATGGAATTTAAACTATTACGTTGTTGTTATACCTGAGCATAGTTACATAATACAAATGAGGCATGGTTACTTGTTAGAGTGTAATTCACACTCACATAGTAAGTTTGATCACTAGAATAAGAAAATCCAACTCCTGCAAGACTCTCCAATACAGAACATTTGCTTCTGCATAGGTCAAATTTTACCGTTCGCCTCAGTTGTTAATGAGACATACAAAATTGTGAACTAGTTTGCATATGAAACATATAGCCAACTTAATGCAATAATTTTTCAAAAACATGTTTCTAAATCTTATGATATAATAACCTGATTAGTAACCCAATACACCTTTGTTCCAACCATAGCCATTTGTGACCAATTTGTCTCCTTGTGTTGAAATCTGTCATTCTCAGAAAATGTTCCAACACGAAATGATGAACAACCAAGCCTTGTGATTTTTCAAATTGTAGATCCAAATAGTGAGATAACAAACAAAATTGTTCAAAATTAGCAAAGAAGTGCATAAGCAAAATATCATCCTCTTCATGTAATTAAGAGATAAATCTAGAAAAACTTCTATGCCTTTCAAAAGTCTCTGAAGAAAGATTATCAAGCAATGTAATGAAGTCTCATGGAGTGGAAAATACAAGAAATGTGAAGGAAAAAAAGGAATCCTTGTGTTGCCCAAATGCCAAGTTTCTTTCTATCTCCCACTCCTCTCATCATTCCATCGCAAAGCAGTAAAACAATAAGAAAGCAGATAAACAATTTTGTTTAAATCATTTAAATATATAGAAAATTTGAAACTATAGTAATTATATGAAAGTTTTAAAAAATCTTTGATATGATTAACTATTTAAAAAGTTATTTTGCATCTAATAGATACAATAGTATCCTGCCCTTGGAGAAGCTAAAAATATTGATAAAATATAATATAATACATATTTAGTTATGTAGATCATTCTCGCACATATCTGTATTAGTCATTAAACAATTGTTACACTTCCCAAGGGAAAAACACTATCCCATCTTTTAAATTTTTATCAAACTTGACTCTATATTGAAGAAGATGGGTAACATCATCGAATATTCACACTAGAAAAATGTTGGAACAGAGAATAAAGAAAACAAGAAGACAGTAGGTGTTACCGAATTGTAACCAATAAGATCCTGGCACAGATAACTAAATTTCTCTCAACTTTATTCTCTTGTTTTAAAGAAAGAGAGATAAAACATTTAAGTCATTTTTAAAAAACTTTACCCATCACCATAGAATTCGTACTTTGGCTCCAGTGAGGATTTTCTGGTCCGTGACATACAACTTGAATGGGTAGGTTTCATAATTTCCAATTTGTGGAGTACAGCAGTTTACTCGTTGAAAAGAGTGGTGATCCTGCTTATTCTAGTTTTGTTTACTTGTTGAAAACAGTGGTGATCCAGCAATTGTGAACTATTTTTTGTGTTTTGTAATCATAATGGAAGGTCTGCTACCTCTCATATACAAAGCTGTGGTTCGACCCCGCGACCATCGGTTGTATAGGAGTTTATCATGCGAATCGAGCGAAAGATTTGAGCTCCATCCAAAGCATGCTGTACACAGGCGTAATGTCTCAGATTTTGTGGGAGAGAATAACCGGCATGCTGCACCTAACGATCGGAGTAAATTTTCTGAGGCTAGTTCTTCCCATAAACGTCCTTAGTGTTCAATTTTTTTGGCAGCAGCCTATATTTGTATCAGGTGCACCGTGCTTTGTTATTATATATCTTGTATAGAATATGGATATTTCAAATTAATCATAAATTTGTATTGGGTTTCTCTAAATCTCTGTTATGATTTGGTCTCTGAAAAATGCTGCATTCTACCGCTTCTTGTTGAAAATTTTCGTTGAGCTTTATTTATTTTTGTGGGTATTGCTGATAAAACCTTTAGATGCTTAAATACTGCCTCTTGCTAAAAACTGCACTATGCTGTATTTATTTTGTGGGTATAGCTGATACATCCTTTAAATACTTTAATAACATATTTCAAATGGAGAAGATGGAAACTTAAATAGCCTCTGTATAATGACGAATATATATTCTTTAAATAGCGTCTTTATGATGAAGGGGTGGATCCTTTCGTCTTGGAGAAGATGAATAATAAGCACCCATTACATTGTTTAAATTTTTTTTTTTATATAGTGTTTATCTGCCGGAGAAGGTGGATCCTTCGGATAGTCCATTTGAATCATTCACAGATCTTTTAAATAGCGCAATGAATCCTTTAAATAACAGTTAATGAAGAGACTGGATTCTTTAAATATCCCCTGACAAATGAAATAGACAGATAGGGGCTTATCATATCGAGAAGATATACCCTTTATAATGGTCATCTGCATAAGCAATACCGTTGTTGCTAGTGTATGCCAGGCCATAGGGCATGAGAAATCAACAATCAAGAAACAGCAGAACTTTGACCAGATCTATGTTCAATGTTCTTTCTATTTGTGAATAAATATTTACTACAATCTAGGTGCTTAATTTTTAGGGTTGGCTGCATACAGTACTAACTATTTAGTACCAGATCCATTACTTCATTGACATACTTAAGAGATTTTTATAGCAAAATCTACCTGTTATGCCTCTATTAATGCTCTCTTATATTTAAGTGAAGAAACATATTTTATTAAGAATTCCCTTACAAAGTTATCCTGAAATAGACGAATTGTTTTTTCTGAAGTAGATTTCAACAATAACTGAATCACTGACCTTAATTTTTTCTATGCCTAGAACATGAATATGCTTTCCTCTAAGAGCATGGTTCATTCAGTGGGATTAACACTTTACACTCTGCTCTGCCCTACGTTTCTTCATTCTCAGTATTAGGGCATTTAGGAGAGCATGGTTCATTCAGTGGGATTAACACCGTACACTCTGCTCATCCCTACGTTTCTTCATTCCCTGTATTAGGCCATTTAGGCATTCTTTCAATTTAATCTCTTTTGAGAAGGTCTTCATTTTCTAGCTCTATGTGATGTCGTTCACAAGACAACTCCATTTTTGCATTGTCCTCTTCTGTTACACAACAAATACCAGTGCTTCTACTTTCTCAGTCACTCTTTTGTTCCTTCCTCAAGAAAGTGATGATCTTTAACTCCCTCTTCGTTAATAATAGAGGGATTCTCCAAAAATCCCCTTAATTCCTTTTGGTTAGTGCTATATCTTCACTACATATGGATCTCTCAATGATCTCCAACTCTTTTGCACCTTCATCTCTAATATCGTGGGTCTCCTCTTGTGGTAGGCTGCATTCCTCTTCATTGCAGTCTTCAAACTCTTCTCCTAGTGCTTTGTAATTTTCAATACCTTGCTCTTTTTCGGGATAACACAACTCATCAAGTCCATACCACTCATCCAACTCTTTATTTTCATCCCACTTATCTATCTCTTCTCTATGGAACTCTTGGAAAATCACATTTTAAGGTCTTTAGAATTTTATCAATTTATATTTTTGTCAGATCATCAAGGGATTTAATCTTTCTCTATTCTAACAGTTTTATGATTTTATCCCTGGCTAATCCTAACTTCTACAGCTTTTTGTTTTGAATATGCCTCTTGTTCACAAGACGAGTATTCATCCTCACTATTCTTTTTCACCTTCTCACAACTCTTTAGTGCCTTCGCTGTAGATTCCTTTTTCTTTGTCTTCTCCTTATCGCATGCCCCATACTCTTCCAACATGCACTGTATCTCATCCAACTCAAACTTTTGTAGAGGATACGTGGACTTCTTCAATGTGGCCCAAAGATGTGAGGGAGTCGCTTGAGTGCCTTGAGGACGCCCTAGTGTTTTAGTGGCATCTCCAACGTAGTGTGGCATCCCCAAAATGCCCTTAGGCGCTTGTTGGTAGTGGTGGGACGGCAGAGGGATGTTTCTTGAAATGCCCAATTTGAGAGATGCTTCTTTGAGAAACAATATTTGACAATGTAAATTTTAACTTAGCATAATATTTTTTTATATATATTTGATCCTAAGACTTAACAATCTATCTATTCAATCACATTGATTCGAACCTATATTTTTTTTTAGTACTTTTAGATTGGACAAAGAGAAATGTGGTTTGTAGTCATCATTGAGTGTTAAGTTGATTTTTTTATAATTAATTTTTAACTGATGTTGAGAATGGCTATCAGTACTAAGTTTTTTTAGCTTAGAAAAACTATTTTCCAACAAAATAAAGAATCCAGAGTTCCAGAAGGTTTTGAGGATAGATTTGATCTGCCGATCAGATTTTACTCGTCCAAATTGAGGCTAACTATTTGACAACATGCCCGAAAAAGAGTTAAGTTTGTTCTTGCTTGGTCATTGAGTGGATTGTATTCGAGTTGGAGCGCTTTGACATTCTTTTCCAGAATTATCATAACCTTTGTCGTGATTATTTTGCTTACTTTTTAACACATTGCACACTTTGTTTATATAACCCTTTCAAAGGCCACAAAATAATTGTTATATATGCTTTGAATAAATGTCAAATATCTCAATTTATCTCTAATGAATATTGTTAAAATTGTTTTAGCTGCAAGATAAGGCTGCCATTAACTCCATAGTTCATACCCTAGCCGTGAACGCATCGTTCAGTACCCAATTCTATGACGTATTTATTCACAAACATCTTGTGTGGCTTTTCTACATAATCCACTCTCTAATCATTTCAATAAACAAGAGTTGTTAGAGCATGTAAGCTGAGGAGTACCTCCTTGGAGTTGATCCTTCAAATATCCCGAGGTTTCCTTTGGAGGGGTGTGGGTCTATGGTGTGGACTACCCTCAAGAAAGGTGCCCACTTAGTGAAGCGACGCCTTTTCTGGATTTGTAATAGCGGCTCTGAGGCTCTGTTCTGGAGTTATTCTTGGAATGGCAACCCTCCTCTTCTGATCTCTCATTCGCACCTGCATTCTTTCCTTCTTGCTGGCTAGGATAAGGTGGCTCATTACAAGGAGGCCTGCAATCTGGGCCTCGCTATTGGTTATAGATCCAGAAGAATTCTTCTGACTGGCCGCCAGGGGGCTCAACACGAGATCAAAAGGACCTTTTTCAGATTCTTGCCTCTAGGGATTGCAGCTCTTTGTAGGAACCCGATGTCTTGGCTTGGGGAGGTGCTTCATCGGGTAAGTATTTTGTCTCTTCAGGGTACTGCGAACTTTCTAGGTTGTTGTTTGGCGATGTTGAGGTGCATTGGTGGAAGCAAGTCTGGAACTCTCTCTCTTGGCCCAAGTGTCAATTTTTTCTCTGGTTGGTGGTTCACAACCGCTGCCTCACTTGGGATAATCTTTGTAAGCATGGCTTCCATGGCCCCTCAATCTGTGTGTTATGCTGTGATGGTGAGGAGTCTGTTTCACACCTCTTCTTTCAATACTCCTTTGTTAAGCAAATTTGGCACTTTTGGTGGTTCGTGTGGGGCCGCCCGTGCTGGCATGTTTCTTCTCTATTTGAGTTTTGGGATAGATTGGGGCATTCGCCTTCTAAGTCCTCTTTTCTGCAGGGTGCTTGGGCTATTGGCCCTTCCTTCATTCTTTGGCATGTGTGGCTGGAAAGAAACAGGAGAATCTTTCAGGATGTTAAGTTTGGAGTCCTACACTTGTGGGGGAAAATTGTTCACTCCCTTCATGAGATTGTTCAGGCAAAGTTTGAGAGAATGAGTGGTTTGGATCTTGGAGATGTGGATATTTGCGCTCGCCTCTCCTTTCCTCTACATGACGGGGCTCCTCTGTTTGCTACCCGCCGCTATGGTAGTAGAGCCAGCCTCCACCCTCGACGGGCTAACCGTGAGGGGCATTGGACTCCTCCTCTACCTGGAGTTATTAAAATCAACACTGATGGCTCCTCTCGGGGGAATCCTGGTCTTGCTAGCATTGGGGGAGTTGGACACAACAGTTTTGGGGATGTCCAGTTTCTTTTTTCTATTCACAAAGGTCTTCATACCAACAATCTCATGGAGGCCCTTGCCAATTTGCAAATTATTGTGAATTTACTTAATCGACAAGAGCTTTCCGATGTCTGTTGGCAGCTGACTTTGGTTATTAAGCAAATTCTTCAGTTATATCCCCCGTGAGTGGAATGGTGTTGCTGACTGCCTTGCTAAATGGGCTTCTGAGTAGGGGCAAGGCTGGAATATTGTTGACAGGATATGGCTCTTTAGAGCTCTTTGTTGTATTGTTCTTTTTGGCTTTCAATAAATTTTTACCCCTCTTTTAGTTCAACTAAAGTGAGCCTCAAGGAAATAAACCAAATTTAATCTGTACACCATCAAATAAAAACCAAGAACTTGTTAAAATCCTTAACCTTCAATGTCTGATAGATTTTTCTGTAAGTTTAACTTTCAATACCATGCCAAGTAAAACCAAAATATATAATGGCATAACTATTATTTTATATTAAATTACGATGAAGAAGTTGATCACAATGAACAACGAGGGCATGAAAACTACTGTTGATAATCTGAAGGCTCTTTGTGCTCTGCTGGAAGGGAATAGCCCTTACAAAGGCAATGATGAGGAAGACGGGAAATGGGATATTCAGCTGGCTGGCCCTGGTTCCAGAACTAGATCTAGTACCAGAAAGAAAACTGCTTCCCATGCCAAAGATGTCACCAAACTGCAAGAATCAATTCAGAACATCCAGAATCAGATGGTGGAGGTGGAAGAGTTTGTTAAGTTGCTGGATTGATTCTGGTGCTGGAAGGTTTTATGTGCCCGTTTTGCTGGTAGTTTCTCTATTTTGGGGTTTCTCTGTTTTTGTTCCTGCTCTTCTCTATGTAATCTCGGGTTTAGCCCTGTTGGTTTCAAAACCTGAAATTACCGTAATCAAAAACTATTATTTTATATTGAATGAAAACAATCAAATATTTTATTACAAGAAAGAAAGCGAAGAAATAATATAACTACCTTTTTCTCATAGATATTTCGGGTGTAAGAACAGATAAAGACAACCTTTGCCCTCCTACATTGATCAGGCACATCGGGACATATCACATGTAAACAACCATTCATGGTGGTCGTATGGTCGTAATCATTGTCTATCATTTCACAATTTTTCATGAAAAATATTATAAGGCTATCGGCACCCTCACAGGCCACCTTAAAAAGTGCTTTTATTTGCAGGTCCTCATTAAACCTCTCTATATCTTCGCAAACAATATATTCGAACTCGAGGTCACTATCTGTGAAGCAAAAGGTGTTTTAATGCTTATGAAACTTAAAATACCAAAGATACATGCAAAGCAAAGGAGGGATAGATATACTAGCTATTTTTTCCATGAACATGAGGTCTTCAGTCTGTACTTCACGATGAACATGGGCTTTAATTAGTATCTATTTTATCTGTATAAAAGAGATAAAATATAAACAAAAATAACTAACTAAATGAACTTGAAGAGGAGATGGATACCTTGTGTTCTGTGATGATTTATTATATATCACACGATCACCTAACCAGTAAACAATAAATTCACTAAGAAACCAAAATATCCATAAAAATCTCAAACAACAAAGTGCCTAAAATTCACATCAGGCATCAGATTTACCTATCTTGAACGATTCAGATCTAGTTGGACCGTTAAAGCCTAGGCAATCTTGCAGCGTTTTTGCGTCCATCACTGACAACTCCTGAAATCTCATTCAGTAAGGGCGTCACTAAAAATGCAGGAAGGAGTAAGACTATCAACTCGATCAAATGTTTGTGTAAGCTAGTAATAATTCGTCAACAAAATCTGATAGCACGGGTACCACTCCTATTAGAAAACATCAGAATGAAAGCTTTTGCAATAAGGTCAGGCTGAACTAATTAACACATACGTTAGATGTAAGAATGCTCATCTCAGGGACTGAAGTGCAATCAAATATCAGTAGTTTTGTGTCAAAATGATTGGCCAATGCCTTAACTAATACTTGGTGATATATTTCAGAGCCTAGAAAAAGATAAAAAAAAAATCAGTTCAAATGACATGGATATGTTCTAACCGTTAGCATGTCTAGCACTTACACCTTTGAGAGTGCAATGGTTACGCTAATAGAAAAATATATATCAAATGATGATATTGTGGTATATTTATAGATCTCTATCCCTCTCTATTTCTATATCCACGTCTCTCTCTCTAACCCCCTATCTCTCCCTATCTCCCTCTCTATCCCTATCACTCCTTTCTCCCTCCCCATCTCTATCTTATCTTACCCCTCTCTTTACCTTTCACCTTTGTCTATCTATATCCCATTTCCTCTATTTCTCTTTGATCAATCTATCTATCTATCTATCACCTCATATATCTTTATCGTTCTATCTCTTCATCTCCCTCCCCCTCCCCCTCCACCTCTCTTTATCTATTTCCCTCCCTCCCTCCCTATTTTCCTCTCTTCCTCTCTTACTCTCCACATCTCTTGCATTCTCCTTCAATGAACATGACAATAGAGGAATGATAAAAGAGAAAGTGCTCAAATAATAACCAAAAAAACATTTCCTCATTGGTTCGACTGTAGCTGTCTTTAATAGAATAATCGAGCCAGGAAATTTATGTTTCATTCACTGGAAGAAGATTCTTTTAAAAGAAACTATGTTGCCAACTAAACGTTAAATACATATGGTTGGAAGTATAATCACTTAGCGGAGATGAAATATTTAGTCTTGTAATTCATAGATTACCATCTCGGAAGTTGGCATTTAAAGAAAATAATACCATTTGCTCAAGCTCAGAAAATATACAACTCTATGTTCTCAATGGCTGTGTTGGGCGCTTCTTACCTCAACTGTAGTATGCAGCATTTCAAATAGGAAAGCTTCTTAGCTCAGTTCTAAATTACCCCATTCTGCGCTCAACTAGAAACAGAGCAACATGAATTTTTTGAAAGTTTTATTTTTTTGGAAAATTCAAATATGTGATTGGTAAAATATAAAGCCGATTTCCACAATGTTTGATCATATTCTCCCTGCATCTACCAAAGGGAGGGTTTTGAAAAGTATACCGACAAGTTTCCAGCTTATTGGTAGGTGAATTTTTTCAGAAATATTGTAGATGACAAAATTGTGATAGAATGCTTGCAAAATGTGAAGTCTTTAGCGACGCCTCTGATTAGTTTTTACCCTATTTTCGGTGTCAAAAGGGAAATATGGAACACGATACCAGCATTCAAAAATTTACCCAAGTATGTTGACGGCTCAAGGATTTCAACAGAAAAGCATGAATTATAACTCATTGGCATCCATATTTCTACAACTATTTTAACCACATTTTGGTAGAGACTTGAGCCAATCAAATGTTCACAATTGGAGAGTTTGTATCCAATCGGTGGAATCCTCCTGCCTAGCTACGTTGCAAGCTTGACCGATTGCTCAAACTTATAATTTGAGGAAAATAAAAAATTGAAGGTACAGTTAACATTTGGGATAAAGATTTTAAAACAAGCAGTAAAATGATGCAATTAGTGATGAGTAACTGGATTTATAATCTTTGCCGGATCTTCCCTACCTGTCATCGGCTTTTGAAGTCTTTGAAACAGAGAATTGAGATTCATCTTAGCATGATGGATGAGGTTTTAGCGCTAAATATATGTATTGAGGGGAGTAGAAGCATAACAAGAAACATGAAAATTGTAAGCTAATGACTGCTTCTCCATTGATCCAAATATTCCATATGCAAGAAAACATGGAACAGAATGTGAAGTACGATCAACGCAAGCAGAGTACTTTTGGAAATAAAATGTAGATGGTAGTACCTACTTGATTCAAAAACCATGGACATCCTTACTGTCTTATATGCCTGATAGGATGAATGCCGAACCTGTGAGTTCCTTATCTAGCTTTTTGTTGGGTTCAATTTGTGTTAGCGAGCAGAATGTGCTGAGAAAAGAGTTCTTCTTGTCCTTGGAGAAAAAGACAAAAATCAACAACGGGGTCTATCCTCATGCCACTAGAACCACTTCAACAATAGCAGGCACAAATTCCATCTATTTAGCTGCAGAAAGCACTGCACCGACTGCATGAACTCTCAATACCACCTCCCCAGCCCAAACATTTTACACCACCGCCGAAAAGAAGAATCCCTCTCCCCACTCTTATTGTGTTAATAACCCTTCTTTTGTTTTCAGTTAAGAAAACCCACTCCTCCATATCCGTTTTTCTCTCATTTTTATCGGCACGAAAACAGTTTTTTTTCTCCTCATTTATTTCCCATTCCCTCTTTACCACCTTTTTTTTCCTTATCCGTCAAAAGAGATATTTTTAACTAGCAATTTAAAAAAAATAATAAATATTCATTGATTATAAAAATTGGATTGTGACACATTTGGCATAACCATGAAGAATTGTCGATCAAATATGATTCTCGCAAGGCGATGAATTGAAAACTGCATTCAAAACAAAAGAGGGCCAATAGAAACGGTTGGTGATGCGTTTTTGGCTAACTAGTATGACATGTACCTATGGGCGGCTTATCACTGAAGTATTCAAACAATTCTTGGGTCTGTTTCTAATTGCAAGTCTTGATGATATTCTTTTTTTTTTCAGGATGTAAGAAGAAAATAAGTTACATTTAAAGCAAGTGCTAGAAATGTTGATGGAAGAGAAGTTGATCGATCTTAAAAATGGATCAAAATGGTAAAAGCCATGAGTTATTGACCCACTCCAAAATATCTTTGATATGAGAAGATTTCATGGTTTGGCAAGTTTTTTTATAAGAAGTTCATGTGAAATTTCAGTGGCATTTGTGCTCCAATCATGAAAATCATGATTGCTGATTAGAAAGAATTATATGGACAGTGGTAGTGCCATAGAGCTTTCAGATACTGAAAGAAATCAACCATTCTCGCATTGTTTTGACTTTAACAAAGCTAAGTCAAGAGTGGATTCCTTTAGCATATTTCAGCGAGAAGCTTAACCAGACTAAGAGAAAATATTTGGTTTATGACCAAGTATTCGACATCATTATGCAAGCTCGAATAAGAGCCGTAACGTTGTTTGTTGCCTAAGAAGTTTTATTGTTAACTTAGCAGAACTTACCACATAATCATTTAGTAGCCCAGCTTACGTTCTAAACGGCATTCTACTATTTTAGTTTGCCAAATTTTTTCCAAAAGATTTTTCTGTTATGCATCAAACTGCTGGCCCTTAATTTATGCCATAATTGCTGCCAGATTTGAAATTTATGCAAGAGCTAATTTTTGCAGTCCCTAAATTTATTTTTACAGATTTATACAAGAAAAATATTAATAAAATAAACTTCTTTGTATTTTTTGGAAACAAAAACCTTGAGTTTTTTTAGCTGAAAAAAATCATATTCCAACAAAATGAAGAGTCCACATTTCCAAAAAGTTTTGAGGATAGATTTGATCCGGCTTATTTTAGTCGTCCAAATTGAGGCCAACTGTTTGACAATATGCCTGAAAAAGAGTTGAGCGTTTTCTTCCATGCTGATTGAGTGGATTTTGTTCGAATTGGAGCACTTTGACATTATTTGCCAGAATTATAATTTTGTTCGAATTGGAGCACTTTCACATTCTTTTCTGGAATTATCATAAGTTATAACCATTGTCGTGATTATTTTGATAAGTTTTTAACTCATTGCTAAATCTGTTTATATAGGCCTTTCAAAGGCAAAAAGTAATAATTGTTATATATGCTTGAAATAAATGCCAAATATCTCAATTCATCTCTAGCGGTTATTGATAATTTTTTTTAATCTGCAAGATAAGGCTGTCATTAATTTGATACACTAGCCTCCAACGCATCATTCTGTGCCCAATTCTATGACATTTATCACATACATCTTGTGTAGCATGTCAAGATAATCCGCTCCTTAATCATTTCAATAATTAAGAGTTGTTAGAGCACGTAAGCTGAGGAGTACAACGATAAACTTCATTTTAAACACAAGGAGAACATTTATAGAACATAGCAGTCCCGTTTGTTATGGAAAAAGGCCCATTTTATCTGCAAGTAAACATTGAAAACAGCATTCTGTTCTGGAATAATTTTTTTTCAATCATTTTCAATCAAACGAACTATACAGAAGATGTAGATGGCTACATTGGTATGTGAAATGTCTATACATATTATTTTGATGATTCCGGCAGTGGAAGAATCAATTTCCTGTACATGTATATATTTTCAGGTCAGGACAAAAAAACTTCTGTACACAGGCTATGTAAAATAAGTGAGTGTGTTCCTTTCCCTCGATCCTCCTTCTCCATATTTCTCATTCCAACTAAGTAGCTTGGCCATATTTGCCCCATTGGCAGGAACACTAGCAGATACCTGCAAGAAGTTTAGGCAGTCAGGATAAAGTTTGAAATGACAATCCTTACATTTGAAGGATCGGCTCCTATGGCAATCAACATTAAAATATCTCACAAACTCACCTGTCCATGGGCATGTAATATGTCATCCATATTCAAAGGACGAAGACAAATGCTCTCACTTGATGGATGTGGATTTCCTTCACTTAATGTTGACAATTTCTCCTGGAAAAGATTTCAATGAAACTAATGTATTAGTTATCACACAAGAAATAAATACTGTTGAAGTAATCAGCATTAGTTTGGTTTATCATGCAAAGATTAATCTGGATACTGTATTTTTTTAAACGTTCAAAACCCTAATGCCCGTAGCATGACAGTATTAAGAAAATATCACAATCCAAATCTAAATTTAAACAACGTAAACAACATTCGAAAAGAAGACTTGAGCTGAATAGAAGTATGATAGGTTCGCATGAGTGCATTTTAAAGTAGCTGAAAACATCATATAATCTAGTTGACAAGGGTATGAAGTGGAAATCTGAAGTACTTGCAGTAACCTCATTGAGCATGCAAAATATGCTAAACCTACAAATGTCTCGGCAAATGAAAATATCTTCACGTTTTCAAACCTGTAAAATCTGGGAAAATGAAAATATTACTATGATCGCTGTAAGTTACGATTATCTACAAGATAAAATCTTAATCATTGATCCAAAGCTTGTGTAAAGGCGAACCTCACCTATTGAGGATTTGAAGGGACAAAGTAAACCTACTGCCGAACGATTCCACAATTATTATGACAAATGACTTCAAAATTCGCATACAGTTACATAATGTTTCTTCGCATTCAAAGATCAACTCAAATACTCTGCTGATTCGTGTAAACTTTTATGCAAATTAACTCTAAAATAAATTTGAACTGTGCGTTATATGAAAGATCATGTTGAAAGAAAAATACCTTTTCATTTGCTAGAAACTCACGGATAGGAACGTGTGCAGCTATGACACACAAGTTCTACAAATGAAAAAACACAGGTATGAGAAAGTTAACAAAACTTCCGCTCATCTTAAATTAATTTTTTCAATAAAAATCAAACTTGAATGGCACTACCTTGAGATCACATCCAGAATACCCCTCTGTTAGAGTCGCGATTGCTTCAAAGTCTACGCCTAGTGCCAATTCCTCCTTTTCCAGTATTTTCTTTAATATTTTTGCCCTGTTTGGTGCATCTGGCAGGCTTACCATTACTCTGCAAGGCCAATCAAGCATAGAAATCGTTGTTAACAACCCAAAAGTAAGTTTCTTCATAGGACTGTCCAATCAAAGAAAAACAAGAAGTTATATCTCAATCAAAACTCACTTAATGGAACGCATTCAGATCATCATAAAGTAAAACTGCATACCTCCGAGGCAGCCTTCGAATGACAGCTTCGTCAAGATCAAATGGTCTATTAGTGGCAGCAAGAACTAATACCCTCTCTTTGTCTTTAGTTTTCAATCCATCCCAGTTTAGCAAAAACTCATTTTTGATACTACGCATGGTCTCATGTTCCATAGTCTCACCCAACGTACTGTCAATCTGTTGGGGAAGAGGCAGTGAATTACAAACTAAAATTTTTAATATGACAAAAGAGATTAGAATTATAGAAAAAATTCCTCTGCGATGTTACTGCTTATAGTGTTTACCTCATCTACAAATATAACACATGGAGCAATTTTACTTGCCAGTGTAAATAGAGCTTTGATAGACTTTTCAGCTTCACCATGCCACTGCAACCACAACAATAAATACATTTCCAGAAACACTAGAAAAGCTAACAATGATTGATCATCTTCAAATTTGTACCTTTGATGTGATGCTCGACATTGAAATATTTAGGAAATTTGCCCCACATTCGGTTGCAACTGCTTTCGCAAGCATTGTCTTCCCAGTTCCTGGAGGACCAAAGAGCAGGAAACCTTTGCAAGGCTGCAGTGAAACATGACGTTTATTGTTTCCATTATAGTTTATATTGAAATAAAAGGCACCATTGGACCGAACCACTGTCAAATTTTGCTTAGAATGCAAGCCAATTTGCTGCCCCTACGTTCCTAGGAATTGTATCTGGTATCTAATAAATTGGAATATTTGCTCAAAATTGAATAAATAAAAATTAAGGACTCTAACAAGAATTTTACACATTGTGATATGTTCTCTACTTTTGCAACTTGGAATTTAAGAAGAACAGAATCTGACCTTTAAAAGTTCTCCTTTAGAAAATAGGTCAGGCCTTTGTAAGGGAATCATTACCAACTCTTTAAGTGTTTCTTTCACTTGATCAAGAGCTCCAATGTCCTCAAAGCTCACTCCAATTTCACTTGGGGGAATCACATTGGATAGGAGATCCATTTCGTGGTCACATTCCTGGGAAAGAGCTTTTTTTTAAAAATTCTATAAACGTATAAGTGTTATAAGTTTATCAGAAGAGAAGAAAGTTGCTAAAATTTCAAAGCTTACCTTAGGTGAATTTTGTGGACTTTGTGATTTGCCTAGAATTCTCTGTAATATATTTTGAACTTCGTGTATTCTATTTTGAAACTCATCGGACTTACTTTTAGTTTCATAGGACTTTTTTTTAATTCCAGTTGAGGTTTTTGGATCTCCTTGTATTTTACTTAGCCCAAATTGAATACTGCCGTACAAGAGTTGTGTCAAATTTTTTTTTTTTGGTTGAATTCACCAAACCCAAAAGTGATTTCACTTACTTAAAAATCATTTTTAAGAACTAATAATTAGAACAAACAGATACACCATAATCACCTTTGGATGGAAACAACATAATTTCCATCTCCAATATTGGTTTCAGAGTTATTTACTAAATGATGTCTTCTTGCCCATCTAGCGACTTCCTCTGCACCTGAAATGCAAGCAAATTTCACTCTTTAGTACCTGCATCATATGAAGGTATCATAATTTTGATGTTCTAATTTGGATAGCATGGTTGTGATTCCATAGATATAGTTATCATAAATGAACCTTCAAAGTTTAGGTCTGGGATTAAGAATGGCCAGACTTTAGAAGTTCACCATTTTTTTAATGTTAGTGGTGTGAACTCATCATGAAGAATGATGCTTGGAGATAACAAGTCCACTTTTAGAGTATAATGGAGATGCTTAATTGACTACATATGTAGAATGTGAGAATATCTAGCTACATGAAGTAAAAAATACTGTATATACCAATTAATATGAACAAAAGATAAAATTTTGTACAAATAATTATTATCTTTGTAAATATCTAAAAGAAGAACAAATTCTAATATTCCAAAAACATGTATGTGAACATTAAAAAGAAAATTTGTAAACTTACTTTCTTCAGTAAGGAGTTGATCTTTTATACAAATTGTGTCAATCCCATCGCACCATAAATTATTTCGAGAAAGTGCCTATATTAGTAAATAGAATAAAATATATAATTACACTCTAAATCATAACAATGTAACAAAGAAAATTTCAAAATGTAATCAATAAAATTACATATATTCCAACATAAAACTTACTTTCCACATTTGTAACAAATTTGCCTTGTTTTTAAGTATTTCAACATCCCGCTCTATTTGTTTTTTCCAATTATCAAGCAGAATTGCATCCTACATTAATTAATAGAAATTATTAAATCATATATTCTTAAATAAATAAAATAATAATAATAAATACAACAAATGCAGCTACCTTAGGCGTCTCGACAATCACTTTGTTGGAATAGTGTGAAGAAAGCACATCCAGTAAGGAACCCTTGATCATATCCTGCAACATTGAAAAACTAATGATATCTCCCATATTACGTTTTTAAGTAGACGGCACAAAAAAATTAAACCACAAACAAATATTTGTTGAGGAATCCACAAAAATCACTAAGAAAAAGTAACAATCTTTAGTGAAAAATAAGTTATGCCTTTGGGCACATGAAACAAGCTTGAAGGGAATATGATTGAGTTATACTCTCAGTTGAAGTAACCCACTATGCACTCAGTTGTTTTTTTATTTCATACTAGTTTTTTAAAGTATGTGGGTGTAGCACATTGAATATGAGTTTGTCTTCATTGTGTGTCAAAGCGTTACTATGGCTACTATAGTTATCATTATGTCGCCTGTCAGAGTAATAGGGGAAGTAAGGGTAAAAAAGGAGCTTTGCCATCCTTGGGTTTATGTGGAGAAACTTAAAGTAGTCAATATACAACAGAAAATGTTGTAAGTGTTGAAAATAACTATTCAAAAGTAATGATTTACATTATATGAAATTTGGTTTTTTCTTTTAAGAACATTATGGTAGTGGTTGATCAGTGTACGATGTAGCTTGAAGAACTTTGATTTTTTTGTGGCTTATACAGCCTTTTTTTTTTTTTAATGTTCACCATTTTTTTAAAGGAAAATAATATTAAAATAGAGAATGAATGTTCAAGATTGTTGATTTAGTGTTATTAATTCTTGTAGCTGTCTTATTGTTGCTTTGATGAATTTCAATTTTGTATTTATTCATATTTTTGCAAAAATGTTTGGCAGTTGTCTTATAGTTGTTTTAATTGACTTTAACTTTGTATTTATTCATATCTTTGTAAAAGGGGTTATACTTTTTAAAAATTCCATCTTTTTCTTTTAATAAAAATATTGTATACTTAAATCTATTTATAGTTTTCTTTTGCAAACATTTTTTTGTTTTAGTTTTTCTTTGTAAAATAGAAATTGTTTAACAATCTTATTTAATTATTACATTTTAAATAAAAATTTCACTTTATATTTTCATTTAATTATGATGTGCCCCAGAAAATTGATTTACTTAATTATTTCAGTACCCCAAAAAATACTATATTATAACAATACAAATATACTTGTTAAATAACTGAAATGAACCTCAATGAAATAAACAATTTCAATCTATACACTACAGAGAAATCAAAAACTTATCTCTCTTATCTCTAACCTTCAAGATCTGACAGATTTTTCTGTAAACTTAACTTTCAGTACCATGCCATGTAAAACCAAAATATAAAGTAAAATAACTATTTTTATATTGAACAAAACAATACAAATATTATTAGAAGAAAGGAACTACCTTTTTCTCAGGGATATTTCGGGTCAAGGAACAGATAAAGACAATCATTTCCCTCCTACAGCTATCAGGCGAGGCATGTGGACATGTCACACGTAAACAATTATTCAGGTTGGTCATTTGGTCCTTAAATGAGTCTGCATTGTTTCTCATTTCACTATTTTTCATGAAAATTATTATAGGGCCATCGGCACCCTCACTTCTCCCAACCTATAAAAGAAATGCAATAAACTTAGAAAGTGCAATGAGAATGAAAAATTCATGAACAATTGCATTGAAAGATGGATAGATCTCAAAGGCTACCGTAAAAAGCGCTTCCAGATACGTGTCCTCAATGAACTTCTCTATAAATTCACAAACAGTAGATTCCAACTCGAGCTCACTTGCTGAGAAGCAAAAACTGTGTTAATGCTCATAAAATTCAAAATACCAAAAATGCATTCAAAGCAAAGGAGGGTTATGTATATACCACTACAGAAAAAACCACGATCTCCTTCACATAGCCCACCAATGTCAACACTGCCTTGAATTGAATTATCAAATCGGACACCAAGTTTAGACACACCTTCGTCTTTTAAACAAAGAAATACCTTCCCTCGATCACCATAAGATGGACCCCTGAAATACGTTGGTAATTGATTTAACAAAAACAAGCTCAGATAAACTATATTACTAGTAATTATGTTCTTTCATAATGAACATGAGGTTTTCAGTCCGAGTACTTTCCTGATGAACATGAAATTTCAAATTCATGAGAATTGCATAAAAAAATTCTGAAAAAATTGTGTTGCTATTTAATTGGAATCAACATTTCTGATTGCATTATATTATCTTATCTGTCATTGGATAAACAAAAAAAAAAAAGAGAAAAACTCTATTCAATAGCTCATTAGTATGAACAAATTTTCCCCCAAAAAATCTTATCAATGACTCAACACAGACTATAATCTAAAGTGCCTATTCTTGGTGAGCTGATAAAATTATATAATGAGCATTTTCATTTATCAATTTCTACCTGAATCAAGTAGCCTGTAATCATACAGTTTGGTAAAATGAATTTACTTCCCAATTAAATTATATAGTTTATAATGGGCATTTTTCATTTACCAATTTCTACATGGATCCAAGCAGCCTGTAATCATACAGTTTTGTATATTGAATTTTTTCTTAAAAAAATTATAGAATAAACATTTTTATAAACATTTTTCATTGACCAATTTCTACTTGAATGAAATAATCTGTAATCATACAGTTTTATATACAGAAATTTTTTTTGATACTTCTATCAGCTCAACATTGCAAATTTTCAGAAATTTTTTTCTAATCAACAACTTAGCACACATACTATAATCTTTATAAGATAACAAATCAAGCACTTATTCCTGTTAAACTGATAAAAACATAGAAAAAGGTTAGTGTAAAAAGGATTTCACATTTTGATGGTTCAAAAAACGAAAATAATCAAACAAAAATAAAAAATATAGAAAAAAGTGTAGTGTAAAAGGGATTTCAGCTCAGAAAAAAGGGAAGTAATCAAACAAAAATAATTAACTTAAATGAACTTGAAGAGGAGATGGATACCTTGTGTCTTGTGAAGATTTATTATATATCACACGATCACCTAATCAAGAAACAATAAATCCACTGAGAAATTCGAAATAACCATAAAAATCTAAAACAAGTTTAGTGCCTAAAATCACATCAGGCATCAAACTTACCTATCGTAAATTCATATTCAGTTGGACCTTTAAGGCTTAGGCAAACTTCGAGCGTTTGTGTGTCCGTTCCTGACAACTCCTGAAACATTATTCATTAGGGGAATCACTAAAAATGTGGGCACAAGTAAAACTATCAACTCGACCAAATGTCTATGTAAGCTAGTAATATTTCATCAACAAAATCTGATTGCATGAGCAACACTCCTATTAGAAAACATCAGATGAAAGCTTTTACAATAAGGTCAGGTTGACCTAATTAACACAAACGTTAGATGTAAGAACGTTCACCTTAGGGATTGAAGAGCAATCAAATATAAGTAATTTTGTGTCAAAATGATTTGCCAAAGCCTTCACCAATACTTCCTGATATATTTCAGAGCCTAGAGAAAGATGAAAAAAATTCAGTTCAAATGACATGGAAATGTTCTAACCATTAGCATGTTATGAATATTAAATTATGTCTTCATATAAGAAAAGATACAGACCTGTTGGGCCAGACAACAATGTAACTCTGCTTTCTCCAGGAATTAGATATGGTATGTTGTATTCATGTCCTTTCAAATGTAGGAAAGTTGATTCAAGCAGGTCCTGCTTTGTGTTTTCACTGAAACCAGAGGGCAAGTATCAATCAGTTTGCCAATGAAGCCATTAATAAAAGAAGGTAGAACCAGTATGAAACTGTAGAGTTTAAAAAGAAACAATTAAAAGAATCATTATCATTATATATAAAATGCATTTAATAGCTATCACTAGAAATCGTTTTTTTTTCTTCAATTTTTTTATATTCAGTTTAGAAAAGTATATTCAAACTTACATTTATACTGACAGTTTTTTTTTTCTAAATTTTTATACTGACAAAGTTTGGTACCACTTAATTTAAGTTTATTCTAATTACTAATATAAAATGTTATGTGGTATATGATAAAATTCCAGGCCCACAGGAAATTGAGCCAATCAGTTTCTAGTGGCAAAACAGATGCTCTAATTCCATACCTCAAGTAATATGGAAAATTGTCAAACGAAACATTTGTATCTTTTCCAAGAATAATTTGTCCGGTTATATAATCTCTAAAAGCTTGAACTTTAGGCGATACTGTAGAATCTTTTGACTCTGGTTCAGACATTCTGGAATTCTTCACTTCTCGATTGGGCTTGTTAACAAGTTTGATAAGGTCACAGCAATCAACGTTTGAAAATATGGAGAGAAATTCTCTCTATAAATATAAAAGTTCACATACGATTTTATAAATAGTCGGCTTTGGTATTTTAAGTTTTTATATTATTATTTTATTGAAGATAAACAAATTATAAATATCAAATAAATATGATAAATTTAATTTGTATATTATTTAATTTATAAAATATTAGTAAATGAATTATAAAATAGTGTAATATATATATATATAAGTTGTTTTATTTGAAGTGATTAAAAAAAATGATAAAGAGATTTATCTTGGTTCTTGTTCATATAATATTTAAAAAATCATTATATAAAATAGTAAAATATTAATATATTAATTTAGTTGGAGATTATAACAAAATTGTTTGTTTATGAATTTTCTTTTGTTTTCTTTTTCTGTAAGATTTTTCCCCGCTATAGATACTAAAATTATTCATCTAATTATTGACTTTTACTTATCTTTATATCATTTATAAATTATTAATTTTCATTGATTTAACATCTATTAATATGTATATTATTTTATTTATACAATAAATCTAGTAAATGAATTATAAAATAGTGTAATATATATATATA
>MU223800.1:83387-126314 GCA_018584345.1 Thuja plicata
AGAGAGAGAGAGAGAGAGAGAGAGAGAGAGAGAGAGAGAGAGAGAGAGAGAGAGAGGTGTTCCTAGGACCCCTCTCTCTACATCTTAGGTTTTGTAAGGGTTGTTAACGGGTCCTAGAACACCTTACCATACACTAATATATCGTAAGAGTTCCTTAGGAGTCATAAGGGATATTAAGGGGTCCTACGACACATTGAATGGTAAGGGGTTGTAAGGTGTCCAAAGGGGTCATCAGGGGTCCTAGGATCCCTTTTGACCCCTTAGGATCCTTAAGATGTACAATAAGTGGTCCTAAGGTATCATAAGGGGTCCTAGGACTAGGACCCATTATGACCCCTCTCTCTACATCTTAGGGGTCATAAGGGTTGTTAAGAGGTCCTAGGACACATTAATGTGTGCTAGGACACCTTAAGACCCATAAGGGGTCCTAGGAAACACACATTAATGTGTCATAAGACCCCTTATGACCTCTTAGGACCTCTAATATGTATGGTCATGGGTCATAAGGGGTCTTAGGACACATTAATGTGTCTAAGGACCCCTTATGACCCCTCAATACCCTTCAGGACCCGTCTCTCTACATATTAGGGGTCGTAAGGGTTGTAAAGGGGTGCTAGGACACATTACTATGTCGTAGGACCCCTTAAAACCCCTTACAATTTATTAGTGTATGGTAAGGGGTCTTAAGGGGTCCTAGAAAATACTAACGTGTCCTAGGACCCCTTATGACACCTTAGGAATGTTTAGTACCCCTAAGTTGTATGGTAAGGGGTCCTAAGGGATCATAAGGGGTCCTAGGACACATTAATGTGTCCTAGGACCCCTTATGACTCATTAGTACCATTTAGGACCCCTCTCTCCACATATTAGGGGTTGTAAGGGTTGTTAAGGGGTCTTATAACAAATTAATGTGTCCTAAGACTTCTTATGTCCCTTTAGTACTCTTTAGGACCCCTCTCTCTACATATTAGGTGTCATAATGGTTGTTAGCGGGTTTTAGGATATATTACTATATCCTAGTACCCCTTAAGACCCCTTAGGACCACTTACAATACAATAATGTATGGTAAGGGCCCCTAAGGAGTTGTAAGGGGTCTCCTAGAACTCCTTATATCCCCTTAGGACCCTTTAAGACCACTAAGATGTATGGTAAGGGGTTGTAAGGTGTCCTAAGGGGTCATAAGGGGTCCTAGGACCCCTTATAACCACTTAGGACCTCTCTCTATATATCTTAGGGGTTGTAAGGGTTGTTAAGGGTTCCTAGGACACATTAATGTGTCCTACGACCCCTTAGACCCATTACAACCCCTTACCACACAATAAAGAATGGTAAGGGGTCCTAAGGGGTCGTAAGGAGTCCTAGGATACATTAATGTGTCCTAGGACCCCTTATGACCTCACAAAACCCTTTATCACCCCTAAGATGTATGGTAAGGGGTCTTAGGACACATTAATGTTTCCTAGGACACCTTATGACCCCTTAGTACCCTTTATGAACCCTCTCTCTACATATTAAGTATCATAAGGGTTGTTAATGGGGCGTAGGACATGTTACTGTGTCCTAGGACCCCTTAGCATACACTTATGTATGGTAAGGGGCCCTAAGGCTCCTCAGACACATTAATGTTGGATTAATCTTATGAAAAGATAAGTGTTGAGAGGGGAGGGGTGAATCAATACTTTAAAACTTTTGACTACTATTCATTCCTTTTCACCGAACTGAATACCACTCATAAAACATTGAAAAAAATATAAAGTAAATTAGAAAACCATGACACACAACACCATGATTTTTGGTCACATTAAAATCCTTGGTTAGAGGAAAAAACTGTGGTGGAGATGACACTCACAATCCTTCACTTCTGCAGAATAAAGGTTGCTCGGTTAGAGCTAAAATATTAGCTACTTCTAGTATCTTACTTTGTTAGGATTATTATACGTGGTCAAGAGTACAAAAGACTTATTCAGTCTACCTAATTAAAGGATTTTACAATCTCTCATCTAAGAGATGTACCCAATCAGGGGATTTACAAAATAAGACTTGTTAGGGCCTACCCACTGAATGTGATTTCTAATCTCCTAACTATTACAAAAGTGTCTGCAAGTATGTATCAACCATGATATTGTTCAGACTCATTATGCTCTGCAAGTGCATTACTTCATTCTGCACACGATAACTTATTTGTTCTCCACCCTATATCTTCTTCATTTTGTCTTTAGCTCTGTCGCTATAATTGCTTCTCTCTTCTCTGTAATATATTTTGCATCCATTTTTTTGTCATCTTCATGTTTTTTTCATTTTATATGATCTTAAGGCAGTTAACCTAATTAGATCCTTCTCCTTCTATGGTGGAGGTGAGGCGGTGCAAGTTTGGTTCCGTTCCCAATGTATTTATTGCTCTCAAATATCATTGGTTGAATTGCCTCATGATCATGTGCAATCATATTAGTGCAATCCCAAATTTCAACCTAACTTCTGTCTTGAATACTGTGAATGTGTTCCTGCTTAGCGTCCAGGTCTAGTGTATTCAAATTTGAATTGTTATGTTGGCTCTAGTGTGTTCAGTAATGTGCTTTGATCTTGCTTGGTGACATAATGTCTGCTCAGTAACTAACTCTACTCGGTAATTATTCTCTTCTTAACTTAGTAACCTGCTGTTGTTCAGTGCTCGGTGTCTCAATGCTCGGTGTCATTGATACTCTGCTTCACCGACTGTCTATCTTAGTGTATTCTCCTTCTTTATTGATTGTATTCATTGACTATTATGACTTTGACAAAACTAATGACAAAAAACTATTTCATAGGAGTATCAATCTCCCCCTTTAGCATTAGTTGGCATTTTTCCAAAAACTTCAAATTCATCAAAATTTTGTGTAACTCCTCTTATACACATGTTTATATCTCCCTTACCATTATATCTTTCTTTATACTATATCCCCTTATGCTCTATATTGATACATGCTATATTATCCCCCTTTTTTGATAAATATGCCAAATTCAAAATTTCTTAGGGCTCAGTAGGATATATTATACCTTGTCAAAAATGTGAGTGTACTTCTTCTGTACTTCAGCTAGGGATGACTCCCATGCATCGTTGAGTGTTTGAAGTATAACAAGTTGAGTAGAAACATCAACTGCCATTCGAATGTTGGTGTCAAGTGAACTACCATTAGGGGTGCTGACCAAGTCCTTGGCCTTCTTTAAAGGCCTTTGCATGGATTCCATGCGGGGAATCAAATGCGCTTTTAGCTCTAGAAGTTCCATCCTTCTCTTATTCTCTTCTTGTCATAGTTCTTGTTGCGACCCCATCAAGTCTTTCAACCTCGAGTAATAGATATGTAAAGAACTAGTCTCAGTAGAAATATTTACCAGCTGCTCGGTCAGCTTGGTCTCAATAGACTCATCTTTCTTCTTGATATCCTTGATAAAGTTTGAAATAGATCAAACTTTCTAAAATATTTAAAGTATATGAGACAACTTAGTTTAAATATCAGTAGATGCCTCAGAAAGTGATACCTTATCAACTGCAATGTTGTCTAGAATGGATTCAAACATCTTCAGTTCCATATTCTTTGAATGAATCTTCATCATGTAATCAGTAGTGTCTTGATTTGGATTTTGGACTTTCTCCACTAGTCCTTCTACCTGACGAATGATGTCTTTTGTTTCATCAACATTTCCTTCTGGGATAATTTCCTGTAATACATCTTTGACACTTTCTAATACGTCAGTCTTCTTCCTCTTCTGAAGTAATTAGTTTTGCATTTCCTGAAGTTTCACTAGTTTAGCATACTTGGTCATTTCATCACAATCCATAGTAGATAGGTCAACATTTGGTAAAATGATCAGTTGACTCAAATCTACATGTTTCCTCTTCTTTGATTTCTTCTTCTTTGCTATCTTATTTGGTGAATGTGATGCCTTCAGTGTAGCAAATGTTATCTCTATTGTACTTGTTCTATCTCTTTGCTCCTCTTATTTTCTTTCTTCCTTCTTTGCTTCCTGTTTCCCTTTTGCATTTGTAGACACCCTAAAATGGACAGACATGCGACTTCACATTAAAAATACTAACTTTCATATATTAATTAATAGTTTTTTAATCATTAATTAATCATCTATTTTCTTCTAAATTCATTCCCCAAATCATCTAATCAAATCCCCAAAAATAATTAAATAATTAATTTTATTTATTTAATTAGCCTTAATTGATTAATTTCCATTAATTAATTAATTAAAATAAATTTCCTAAAGTTTAAATTGAAATATTTAAACTTACTAATTAAATTCTTCCAATTAAATTAATTTAATTCCATTCAATAATGCAATTATAAATAAAAAAGAATTCAATTATCTCACATGTTGAAAAATTTAATTACAAAAATGAATTAAATATTCAATTATGGTCAAAGAGATAACTCTTAATTAGATCACATGGGTTGCTCCACCCACCTCTTCAGTTCACATGGGTTTCTCCACCCACCTCTTTAGTTCTAAAAGGTAACTCAAAATCATCTCTTCAGTTAACCAAACTCTATCTCCTCTCTCTCTCTCTCAGTTGAAGAGGTGGAGTTTACTGATGGCTTCTCAAGTTCCCTTTGATCTCAACCGTTCATCTTCCTATCTCTAGGATTGATCTCAGCCGTTCATCTCATTCTCAATTCCTATATAACATACCCTTCATAACCATTTGAATGATCCAGGATTTCAAGCTCACGTGCGCCATTACTCTGTCAGATTGGTTTAAGCATCAAGCCATCTTGCGATCAAAGCATTCAATATCATATTCTCGACGCTCTCAAGTCATAGACGCTGCCCACACCAATACTAAGCATCACACAAAAAACATTTCAGAAGGAGTAGAGAGACAATAGAAGCTTCAACTAATTGGGTTTGCATTCATTTTTTTTCCTCTTATTTGCTTGTACATTTTATTGATTCATAGTTTCGTTATTAGTAGTCATTTCTATCGATTTCCCCTAGTGCAAATCAGTGCTACTAACCCCTTGTAGTTGAGGTGTGTTATAGATTTTGATCCATGCATACATTTTGGTGAACCTGACGTAAATCAAACAGTTTGAATATCACTTGCAGACGACAGACAGAGCTTTTTGGCCATGACCGTACAGTTGCAAAATTCTTTTTTCATGCTTTTCTTGATAAACTTGTAATTTCACAATCGCTGGTATTTTACTGCTATTGATAGAAGATTGCCGCAATCATCTGGTTTATTTCCGCAATCGTTGTAAGGGTTTCACAATAATTCCCTGTCATTATTCACAAGTCTATTTTCTTGCTCCGTGCCACAATTGACCGAACTATGGCACAATCATTACCAGTTTACTGCAATCGCATAGGTTTTGTCATAATCGACCGATCTGTGCCGCAATCAACAACATTCTTCCATGGTTACAAGTGCTTTACCGCAACTGACAAAAGATTGCTGCAACTGATAGAATTCTACCACAATTGACAAAATATTACCGCAATTGACAGAAATATTACAAATCCAATTGAAAATCATTTTTTTTCTGCAGGATTAATCAATGACAAATGGCCAAAAAGGTAACTAGACGCATCCTGGGTGCTAGATCACTAAGAGAGGCCATAAGAAGGACCAAAAACTATCAAACGCAATAAAGATCCATCTTAACCATCACAACGGAAGATCAAATTAAAGCATACAACAAATATCTTGATACAATCAAACGTTTCACAGCTAAGTACAAGGTCACAATTACTCTTAGCGGTCTTAACATTTGGAGTTGCAGGTTATTCTTCAATTCTCAATCAGACACTTTTTTGGTACTAATCACGTTTGTTGATAGCTTTTCGTGAGGATAAGTTTAAACAAAGCAACAAAAATCAATTCATTTGTCATTTTAGTACTTAAAAAGAACATTGCATGCAAAACATCTTGAGCCTCACATTTCCATATTGGTGCTTAAAATTGACGTGGAGGTTAAGAATTGAACAAAGGCAAACAACATTTTAAATTTGGTGCATTAAAAATTGAACAAGCAATCTTCATCTACTTTGGGATTAAAATTGAACATTTGTTCTTAAAACTGAACACTTGTGCTTGTATGGTGGATTAGCGTAGTTCACATTTCATCTTTGGGGTTTAATCGATTAACCTTGTGTCTTGAGTCTTTGGTGCGCTTGCACAATCTGTTAAATTAAACACCTTTATACCTATTTAGAAAGGCCTATCTGGGGGATGCGTTTCTTCCTCGGAGAATGACCTTAAACTAGTAATCCTTCTGATCAGTATATAAACAAGATGCGAACCAAAGTTCCATTTTATATCTAGCCAATCTCGGGCGAGGTGTGTTAATGACAGTCTGGATCGGGTGAATTATCCCTAAGAAGCTAGCGTGGTCAACTAGGCTCTTAAGTGAGTCATACATGTACAAACCGATTGGATAGATGCCATGAACCCTTACTATAACCTTGTTAAAATTGAGGCCAACCCGATTCACCTCCAAACAGATACCTTATTATAGTGCAAGGGGTTGCAAAATCCCCCCCCCCAAGATTCCTAACATATGTTTTCTAGGGTATTATGTTAGTGAAAGAGATCTTCAATAGCACCACAACAATACCTGACAATGAAAAAAATATGGGCACCTACGTTGTGGACCTTCGTGTCCTAGTAGTGTTACACTTGCTGTGTGAGATAATGAAAATTCAAGCATTGGGCCTATAATATTGTATTTGACATCCAAAATTGCCTTAGATTAATCTATTTTTACTTGTGTCAAAACCCGTACTAGATTACAAAACACATTTTACATTGTGCTACTTCTTTGATCAGTTTCCAAAATGCAAAACAAACATTCAAAACTATCAAAACGAGTCCAACGTGTTAAAGTATATGATTGTCAACAATCAAACTATTCTGCAAAACATAAGCCTTGTTCCTGAAATCAAAATTATCAGACAATGAAGCCAATTGTAAGTCTTTTTTTGAGATTGTCTCCCCTTTACCACAATTACCCGCATTTTTCTACAATTGACCAAAGTTTGCCGCAATCGTCCTGTTTATTGCCACACTTGACCTGTTTATTACTGTAGTCATTGATAGATTACCGCAATCAACCAGTCACTTTATCGCAATCAGTGGAGGTTTTCTGCACTTGACCAGAGACTTTAAAACACTTATTTTACCTAAAAACCTTGAAAAGACTCTTCATTTTGTGTAAAAGACCAGTGTCTATCCCAGAAAAATGCGAAGAACATTGTGTGAATCTCTAAACTTTAAAGATCATCGATTCTTTGAAAGCACGATTATCATCCAAGAATTGTTAGTTTGAAAGTTTAGACTTGAAATATCTTAATCCCGTTATCTCAAAATCATCATATCTCTATCAGTGACTTTGTCCCATACAATAGTTGACAATCTTATCCTTACATCATCAAATCTTTGAGATCAAGATATATCAACATCTGTCCTTAGAATTACCTTGTCCAAACATAAATCAGACTCTCCTAGAAAGGTTATCCTTTTCTTTTTGCTTTATATCACTTGTTTTAATCACAAAATATGGACAAAAATATGTCTCACACACCTTATGGAGGGCCTTACACTAGGCCAAAAGATAAAAATCAACCTGATGAGTCTTATGTAAAGAGATTTCCCCCTTGGGAACAAGAGTGAGAGGATGACCCTTTCAGAAATACCAACCCTTCTCTTTTCATTGAGAATCCCTGTAGACCAACATTGTTCCATGATGTCACAGAGGAGGAGCTCAAAGACATAGAGCAAGATTACTATTCTGCGCAAGTTGTTGACGCTGTTGTAGAGAGGAATCCTGAACGTTTCTTAGCCATGTTGATTAAGAAGGGAGTCAAACTCCCTACTGAATTCAATGTGTCAACCATATGGCCCAGAAACTATCTGGCAGATCAAAGCACTACTCAACCCTCTCAAATGAAACATCTGATATCTCAAATATTCCCATCCTTGACAACAATGACATCAGTGCAGACTGTGTCCAATCAGACCAACTCTATGAAACAAGCAAGCATGTCTTCCACGCAAAGTATGACAGGCTCCCAACTAAGTGTACCCATGGTCACTAGTGTGCCTCAACCCTTGGCCTCATGGCCTTTCTAGTCAAGCTCTCATGCTATGCCCTCAATCCCACGAACAAGCAACAACCCCTTTACAACTATTTGGCTACTACAGTCAGTCCCTACTAGCCTTGGGCTCAATACATCCCTCCCACATGGATCCATCTCTGCGGATCTGAATTTTAGTCAATTCCCACCTAGGGTTATGCCTTTTCTCATACAGGGACCATAACAACCCCTGCAACAACAACCTCTTTCTCAGCACCAACAATCCTAGCTTCAGCAACAACAACAACCTCAACCCCAACAAAAAACACAACATAATCAATCTTGGGCCAATCACATGCCCTAATATCAGAATCACATGTTGGGGAACCAATATCAAGTCCCAAGGATGAGATCATATGTCCCTACTCAAGGGATATAGAGGCACAACCTCATACCTACTACATCATAGAGGTACAACATCACAAATAATCCTCAGTCTCAGACATACATGTTGATCCAACAAGTGCAGAGTCTTCAAACCCAAATGATGGACATGCAAAATCAAGGGCAAACCAAATCCTACAATGCAGAGGATTTATACCTGTACCCATTTGATCAATATCTACACATGTCTCCATTTCCCACTCACTTCTCGGTGCCAAAATTTGAAAAATACATGGGCAGTACCAACCCTTTTGAGCATATTCGAGAATTATTTTCTAGTTGCATCGAGGTTGCACATGACGAGACATATTTAATGTGACTATTCCCATAAAGCTTAGCCAAACCAACAATGGAATGTTGCTCACACTTACCTCATGGCATTCTGTCTTGGGGTGAATAGGCCGAAAAGTTCATTGGTCACTTCGATCACAACATCAAGCGCAAGGTCAACATCAAGGACCTTTGTGACATCAAAAAAAAAGATGGAGAGTCCTTTGTAAAATTCCTACAAAGATGAAGGAATACTGCAAAGATAATCATGTATGACGTACCCGAGCAAGACCTCATAGTCATGTTTGTTGACAATCTGATTCCAGATATGTCATTTACAATAGAATTGCAGCTAGCTTTGAACTTCAAGCAACTTATCAAACGAGGAGTTTGCTGTGAGAAGAACTTAGTCAAATGAGGTATCCTTGTAGATCATACCCAGACAAACACAAACAAGACTACAACAGATAAAGGTAAATAGTGGAATAAAAACAAAAATGTCACCATTGATGGTGTCATTGATGTGAAAATGGTCAACTACGCCCAACCAAAAGTGTCACTGCAAGGAGAACCTATGGCTAACCAACAATCCATGGTGCCCAATCCACAAGAACACACTCAACACCAAGCACCCCCTGTCCAAGCAATCACTGTGTCAAATAATCAACTACAGGCACAACGCCCACCACGGTTTCTGTTTCCAAAACAAGATTACACACCATTAGGAGAGTCGATAGAATCGGACTTAAGAAAGATGATACAATCCAAAAATATCACTCTCCCTGAAATCAGATAATATGAACATGGTGCAATCAAACCAAAGTGGTACATTGATAATGATTACTGCAAATTTCATCGAGTGAAGGGACACAAAACACCCAACTTTTATTGATTGAAAAATGCCATCCAAGATCTGATTGACACATGGATCATCGATGTTACCAACACCCCAAAAAAAGGCACCACTGATCATATGATATTCAATGACACATTCCATGATCACAATAAAGGGAAATCCTCTGGGTTTGGTACAGTCAAAATAGGTAAACTACACTTATGCCAACAATGACAACACTATCAATTGCCTAAATTCTTCAGATAGCCATGTGGCTACCATTACTATTAGAGACCAAGGTGCTAAATGTGTTGTAACCATGCATTGCAAAAACATTGTCTTGCAAGGAGTTCCTTCCTCATCTTCTACACTAGTCAACCCTCCTACACCATTAGATCCACAGACAAGCCTAGTGGATCAACTAAAGCGCACGCCTGCCCAAATATCATGCCTGCCCAAATATCCATGTTTGACCTTTTGCGCATATCCCCGCAACACAAGCAAGCACAAGACCAAGCACTTCAAAAAGAAGTTTTCCCAAGGGACATAACCCCTAAGAGCTTCTAAATAATGGTAAACCATATAGCAGCCAAAAAACATGCAACCTTCATAGACCATTACGTGCCACTGCACAAACCCTTGCATAATGATCCCTTGCACTTTCTCATCTAGGTTCATAAGAATTCAATATGTAGAATCCTCGTTAATGGTGGGGCTGGATTAAAAATTTGTACTTTAAAGGTAATCAAGCACTTAGGCTCCTCTGAATCTAGTATTGATGTTACAAGAATGATCAACATCAGAGCCTATGATGAAGAAGAGAGATCTTCCAAAGGTATTATCATACTACCAGTCCATACTGGCCCAGTTGTCAAGAACACACCCTTTCAAATCCTAGACCTAGAATTGGAATACAACATGTTACTAGGAAGACCATGGATCCACGAGATGCAAGTTGTACCCTCCACATATCATCAGTGCATCAAGTTCCCACACCAGGGGAAAAAGATCATTATTGAAGGAGATCCAAACCCATTCCAATACTGCAACATTGTCAAAAGAAGTACTGACAACCAGGTTCAATCGAACCAAGAGGCAAGTATCCCTTCCACCTCAAATTCAAATCTCAAAGATGTCACGAGAAGAGTGGGAAAAATTTCTATTACTGACAAAGGCTGTGGTGAATACAACTACAAGGAAGATTTCAATATCACAAACATGCCTCAGAGCCCAAGGTTATATGACATGCCACAACCATAAATTACAACAAAAAACCCCAAAACCTATTTGGTTCACATGTCCACCCACCACCTTTGTCAAGTGGGGAGACATTGCAGAAGAAAACCCATTTGATCTAGATATTAACATATGGTTGTATCAAGACCCACAAGACACACTTCAAGCACCCATACTCATGTCAACATATGGAGCTGGCTATACAATGCTGCAAAGGTTTGGGTATGATGGTATGACTGGTCTGGGGGAAAGACAAAAAGGTTTAATGGAACTGTCTTTACCGCTAACTCAGGGAAACAAGAGAGGGTTAGGCTATGGGAAATAAAGAACCAGTCCTACAACCTGAGACATACCCATTGATTAAGAACAAGTAGTAGAGTTACACCGGGGGAAAAACCCAGAAAATGCTTTGATCAACAATATACTACAACAGTTATTTCCATCTGAAGTGGGAACCTCTTACTCTAGATTAACCCTCAACCAAGCGATCCAAAAAAATGAGGAAAGTGAGACATCCGATGAGCGTTCTAGTGAAACTGACTCCCATGAGTACAAGTGGAGATCCATCCACAACTCCAAACCCTCAATCCTAGACTATTCCCCTTAGTAAGTCAACACTCTACACATTGAAGAGATGCTTGACCAATTAAACATAGATGACCAACCATGCATCGATAAACATATCGATACCAATTCCCTAGGTGGTGCGTCCACATCACATTCATAGTTTGTCAAAACCATCACAGTTGTCCCATTCAACCAAAAAGAGTCATCTCACCACGAGGACCTATGTCTAGTACACCCAAAACTGATAGAATAGGATCAACAAGGACAACCTGATATAGATCTCTTTGAAAATGATGAGGCTATCACATACTTAATGGGGCTCAGAGAAGGAATTCCATCAGGGGACCGTAAGGCAGGCTTCTCTATTGACTTGGACAAATCAACATATTTCGGGGAAGAAGCACCTCTTTCTAGTAAAAAAAGCAAAATAAAAAGCAAAAAAGAATCGTCTGTAAGTGAAAACCGAAAGGTGCTTACTGAGACAAAAATTGAAAAAACAAGAAACAAGACATATATTCTAGTGAAAACCTCACTGAGGTGCTAGAAGGTGGAAATAAGGAACTCCTCCCCTTGACAGAGGAAAAGTCAACATTGTTAGCAGAAGAAACAAAATAAGTCAACTTGGGTAATGACAAGAATCCAAAGAATATCTACTTGGAAAAATCACTTACTCCAGAGGAACGAGAGCAATTCATCAGCTTCTTCCAATAAAGAAAGGTCAAATTTGTATGGTCCTACTCAGACATGCCAGGCCTAGACCCAAAGCTAGTATTACATCATCTTTCATTGTTACCAAATACCAAACCTGTCAAACAAAAGCTGAGAAAGATGCATCCCCATGTTGCATTAATAGTCAAAGTAGATCTAAAAAATCTCCTAGATGCTAAATTCATAAGACCAATCCCATACACACATTGGATATCTAATCTGGTACCAGTAACTAAGCATAGTGGTCAGATTTGCATCTGCACAGATTTTAGAGATCTAAACAAAGCTTGTCCCAAGGATAAATTTTTGTTACCAAACATCGACATGATAGTATATCTCACAACAAGACATCATATGCTATCAGTCATGGATGGATTTTCAGGATATAATCAAATAAGGATTGCACTAGAAGACCAACACAAAACAAATTTCACATGTGCTTGGGGAACTTACTATTGGAACGTCATGCCATTTGGTCTAAAAAATGTAGGAGCAACATATCAAAGGGCCATGACAACCATCTTCCATGATATCATTCAAAAAATAATGGAGAACTATGTCGACGATATTCTTGCTAAGTCGGTGCTTAGAACAAATCATCTACAAGTGTTGGGACCCATATTTGACAAAATGCAAGAATACAATATCCATTTAAATCCAAAAATGTGTATTCGAGGTCACCATCAGGAAGCTCTTGGGATTCATTGTGTCACACCGAGGCATAAAGGTAGACCTAGAGAAATTCAAAGCAATACTGAACATGCCACCACCGACTAACCTAAGGCAACTAAGGTGTTTGCAGGATAGGCTCCAATCCATTAGGCGATTCATATCCCAATTGGTAGACAAGTGCTATCCATTCCAACATCTACTACACAAGGATGTCACATTTATATGGACATAACAATGCAAACAAGAGTTCCAAATATTCAAAGACTATCTACTAAAGTCACCCATATTAGTGCCACCCGTCCAAGGCAGACCATTACCTATATACATCTCGGAAACTAAGACACCACTAGGAGTACTTTAGCACAACATGATGACACATGAAAGGAGAGAGTTGTCTACTATCTCAGAAGAACCTTGGTAGGTTATGAGCTTAACTATTCTCCAATTGAAAAATCATGCCTAGCAGTAGTATTTGCTTCCCAAAAGCTGAGGCATTACATGTTGAGCCATCATACCAAGTTAATAGCGCATATTGATCCCTTGAAGTATCTACTAAGAAAAGAAGCACTCACTGGACAACTCACAAAGTGGGTGATGATCCTAAGAGAATTTGACATGGAATACATAGAAAAAAAGCTATCAAAGGGTAAGTGATTGTGGATCAACTAGTAGAGGCACCTATTTAGGATCATCAACCTATCATATCTAAATTTCCAGATGAGTCTATTCTGACACTAAAACCGGCAATAGAGATATGAAAACTATACTTTGATGGATCATGCATGAATTATGGAGCAGAAGCAGGGATAGTACTCATCACCCCAAACAATGATGTGATTCCAAAATCTTTCAGACTCAACTTTCCATGCACAAATAATATAGCCGAGTACGAAGCTCTAGTCATCGACGTAAATATGACAATACAATGGAGAATCAATAACCTCAAAGTCTATGGAGATTCACAATTGGTCATTAGCCAAGTAAACAATGACTATATGACAAAGGATGAGAAGATAATCCCTTACAGAGAGAAGATGGACATGTTGCATTTCATCATATTCGAGCAAGTACCAAGAGCTCAAAATAAAGCTGCAGATGTGATGGCTACCATAGCATCCTTGATTGATATGCCAGGAAACAAAACCAGATTGTAGTTTATGGTAGAACAACTCATGACGCCATCACATCAAGCACTAATCACAGAATCAACATGTGTCCTTGTTGGTCCTGAAACCCCATGGTACCATGACATGTATAATTACCTCCAAAGTAGTACCTTACCTCCCAACTTGTCTAGGAACCAAAGAAGTCCCTCATCTGCCAAGCCTCTAGGTACACCCTTCTCACAAATACTCTATTTAGAATAAGTCTAGATGGAATGCTATTATGATATCTCACTTCCACAGAATCCCAGAGAGCTTTGTACGAGGTACATGAAGGAATTTTTGGAACCCACACAAGCGGCAATAGCTTAGCGAAGAAGATCATCCACATGGGATACTACTGGCCGATAGTAGAGATAGATGCAACCAAGTATGTGCAAAGGTATAAGAAATGTCAGATTCATGGAGACCTCATCCATGCACCAGCCCAAGAACTTAATCCTATCACTTCACCATGGCCGTTTTCCATGTGGGGATTTGACTTAGTGGGAAAGATTACACCATCCTCATCTAATGGCCATAAGTACATCATAACAAAAACATAGTACTTCACTAAATGGGTGGAAGAAATTCATCACTTACATCACGAGAAAATAGATCTCAATGTTCATACTCAATAACATTATCTGTCAGTATGGAATTCCTCAAACCATCCTAACAGATCACAGTACGCCTTTCCAAAACAAAGATGTTGAAGATCTTTGTGAACAATTCCAAATCAGACAAGGTTTCTCTTCATTCTATTATCCACAAGGAATGATCAATCTGAAGCAACAAACACAACCATATTGAAAATCTTGAAGAAAATAGTTAATGAATCAGGGTAAGTCTGACATTTACAACTCAGTCCCGCATTATGGGCATACAGAACTAGCATGAGAACACCTATAGTAGACACTACTTTCTCACTAGTATATGGATCAGAGGCAGTCCTACCCCTCAAAGTGGAAATCCTATCCTTGAGAATATCATTGAAGAACCTCATTTCAGATGAAGACTACAGAGTAGCAAGGCTCAGTGAACTGGAACTATTAGATGAAAGAAGACAAAATGCATTCAACCAGTTACAAGGCTATCAGAATCGCCTTAGAAGGAACTATCATAAGAAGGTGAGGCCACAAAAATTTGAGGTAGGAGATCTCATCCTTATGGAAAATCAAAATAACCAAGCAGAGAGAGTGAAACCAGGAAAGTTTGAGCCTAACTGGTTAGGACCTTATGTCATTGTCACAGCTACCAATAGTGGGGCATACCAACTGACAACACCAGAAGGAGATCATCTCCCAGGATACATAAATAACATGCACCTCAAGAGGTTCTATTCTTGAGGTCTCAATGGTTAAGGCACCTATCTACATATCCAGAAAATACCAAAAAAATAAAAAAATACAAAACCTTACCTTGGTGAAAACCTGGCAAACAGGCACCTTGGCGACAACAAAAAAATCAAAAAAATCAAAAAGAAAGAAAAAAGTATTGATAAATAGAATCAATCTCTCAGTGAAAACCTGGAAAACATGCGCTATTGAGTAGGTACCTTAGTGAAAACCTGGCAAACATGCACCAAGTGTTCAAAGTCTAGCTTCACCATCAATGACAAAGATCAAAGCTTGAGCAAACTTCACATGCAAGAATGACTACCCAAGATATTTCCACAAGAACAATCCCCTCTGAGAACCAACACTTATCCATGGTTAGTACTGGTCCACCAGACTAGGGGAAAATTCTAAAAGTCCTAAAAAATCCCTAAAAATCTAAAAAACTCATCAAAAATCCTAAAAAAGATCAAAATGTCCTGAAAAAAACACTCTTCATAAAAAACAATAATTTTTTTTTGCAAAATCTCAAGCAATAAAAACAACTCGATTATCGAAAAGGAAAAAAGGGTGATCAAGCCACGTCAATCAATGTCAAAATCATGAGCTTTGCGAATCAACACTAGGCCCATATGACAGCTTTATCAGCTATCAAAACTATCAAACAAGAGAACTTGTGACCAAGCCAATTAATCAACATGAAAACCATGAGCTTTGCGAATCAGCATTGGGCCCATCTAACACAGCTTGATCAGCTATCCAAAATAATCAAATTCAATTATTCAATCAAATAAATCATCTTACACAGTGATGGATACTTTCAGAACCAGGCAAATCAATCTTATATGAGTCATCTCTTACTGAATCCAGACACATTCATGCCAATCAGGAATCCAGCCAAACAAGAGAATCAAGATGAATCAAGGAACAAACAATTGTTGACTAGGTTAGTCATCAGTCAGATGTCAGTCTATATTTCACGATTATGATCTTACGCTACTCCAGGATCCACCACATGAGGAGAGTAGCTATGATGGATCATGAATTATTTTCTTTGATTGTTGTTTGTGGAATGTTTCATTTTGATTCCGGGGTAATGATGATTTAGGATAAATGCGGTAGGCACTTTCACTTATCTGGTAGTCATGCAGCTCCACAATCTGAGCTTAACCGTGGGAAAGAAGTAGACAAACCTTTTATGTTATCTTCTTTGTTATTACCAATAGAATCGTAGCAGTATCCAGATGGTCTGAGATCTGGGTGCATTGGATTTCTACATTGGTTTTAACTCTCTTGTTTGTTACCAATAGAATCATAGTGATATCCAGATGGTCTGAGATATGGGTGCATTGAATTTATATCTTGGTTTTTTAACTTACGTTTTCAGAAATCAAGAGATCATAGCGGTACCCAGATGGTCTGAGATCTGGGTGCATTGGATTTCTATCTTGGTTTTGTTTCTTTTTTCAGATTGTCCAGAGATCATAGCGGTATCTAGATGGTCAATATATGGTTACTTTTGGTTCTCTTTCTTTTCAAATCAGAGATCATAGTGGTATCCAGATGGTCAATATTTGGGTGCATTTGGATCTCTTTCTTTTCAACTCAAGGAACATAGCTATATCCAGATGGTCAATATCTGAGTGCATCGAGTTCTCTTTCTATTCAATCTCTCTACTCCTTCCAGTTATCTAGAGGTCATAGCGGTATCCAGATGAGCAATATCTGGGTGCATTAGACACTCTTCAGAATGCCACAAAAATATGCAATGATGAACAAAATTGGAAATGCAACAGTGACTTGGGTCAACCATCTGTTCTATCAATTCATATCTATCAATCGTCAAACATCCTTTCTATCAATTCATCTCTATCAATTAGTCCCAAAGAACAAGTTACATATGACTTTCTTCTAACTAACACATGCATTAATCAAATATTTTGTGCATAGTAGATTACATTCATCCATTTATGTGCATCAAAAAACAAAGTAAACACAATGTTTTGCATACATAGTAATCATAATAGAATGCATCCATGAATATCTCATATAAACATGCATATCATGAAGCACCATCCTGCATACATATGTTAGTATCATAGGAAAAAATAATACATGTTAGAGTCTGCATAATAGAATCACATTGCATAAGCATTTCACCATATAAGCATCATCATGTAGAACCATACATATACAAAGTAAACCAATGCACAACGCATAGAAATCAATAGCTGCATCTCAAATAAATCTCAATATACGAGTACAATGAACAGTTGCAAGTCATAACAAAGAGGGTGATCGATACAAATGTAATAAATATCAGTATGTCAAGATACAATAATCGATACAACATTAGAACATCAGTGGTACATCACTACAAAATGGTAGAGCATGATACAAAAATGAGCAATGTCATCAGAGTCAACATGAACTACCACCACCCTCGCCGCCAGGTGCATGGGGGGTGTGTGGAATATTAGGTACAATCCTCTGCTAAGGACCAGGTGCTCCAATACCACTGCTCTGTAACCTGTGAGCCCTTCTAGATCTCTGAGAATCTGTATAACTAGGTACATGCTGAGATGGAGGAACAACACCCTCATAATGGTGCTGCTAGTAGTCTATCTCTCTCAGCCTCATGCCCATATCTCCAAAACTGATCAAGAACATCTCTATGGGGCACATCATATACTCCATCAATAAATTATTTGACCTCTGAGCGAGCCTGTCACTCTATGTCCTCTGCTACACTCATCCTGGCCTCCACCGCTATCACTCTACTCTCTAAAGCCGTAACATTTGCATTAGATGAGGCCAACCTAGCTTGTAGATTGGATATCTATTGTGTGAGTATCTCAATCTCTGAGGGATCAACATATATCCCACACATAGCCACATCCATATTCCCCTCCTCTCCCTTATCTCCCAATCCCTCCTCACTACTCTCACTACTACTAGTATTGTTGCCAATACTACTGCTCCTAGTCGATGAGCTAGAGCCCGACGTCTCAACATCTATGTCAGCAATATCTACATTTACATCCTCCACCACTACTCTATCCTCTTCTCTCTCTTCCAACACAATAAAAATGTGATGAAACACTCTCCTGACCAACTGCGGTGCCTCCTCCTCTAATTCCTCCTCCTCCTCCAAAATGGCACCTAGCCCAACTCGCCTATCAAAGCCATGCCCACCCCTCGTCCTCACCCTCCCACAAGCACTACCAAGCCCAGGATCATCTCCATCACCTCTACCCCGTCCTCTATCCCTCCCTTTGTCTTGTCCTCCATCACGACTTCCAACTCTACCACCATCTCAGCCTCCAACCCGCCCATCGTCTCGAAATCCAACCTTCCCTCCATCTCTCCCTCCTCCTCATCTCTATTGATGCCTCATAATTATCCCTGCTATAGGATGAGACACATCAATCAAATAAATAGGATGAGACTTCTGCCACCATGCATCATATTGTGGAGTAGGGCTTGCAAAGAAAACAAGTTCAAACATTAGTAACATATGGATGATAAATATAAAAGCCTATTCAAAAGATAGCTACATATAAGAAAGTAGGAAAGAAGAGATATCATCAAAGCAAGGGAAAAACACAACATATACCTACATCCACAGTGGCTGATCTCCATGTCCAAGCAGGAGGAAGAAAGCACATGAACTCCATCCTGGCAACATCCAAAGAGATAACAACACCCGAAAGAGTGATGTCCTTAGAACAACAAGAAAAATAAGCATATGAATCAGAGACATCCCGCATCTTTCCAAACTGCTGCAACACCCTGTCAGTATTATGGAAATCTATCATATGAACATGGTGACTGACGTGCCCAATCAGAAATCTCCTCTGTCGATAGAAAGGAAGGTGTGCATCCTCCCTGTCCCACACAGGAAAATCCCTATATGGTCTCCACATGAAATACAACATCATATCCAACTACTTCTGCCAGTACATCATACGTCCTATATGGGACTGAATAATGACACCATCATACATGAAAACATATGGTCTACCAGGCAGAAGATCATGGGCACCAATGGGCCTGCACACTGCAATATGCTCTCATGCCTAGATTTGCAGAAGAGTAGCTCTGTATCCAAGAGACTTATCATCAAGGTAAGTCACATAAAACATGTGAAAGTAAATATGGGCCAACATACAAGGACCCTAAGCATATATAGTATGATCCCTGACCATACCCCAAAGAACAACACTGAAACAAACAGAGAACCCATGCTGGCGATGATCAGGACATAGGATCCCACATATAAGACTACCTAACAAAGTAGATAGCATGTACAAACCCATACCGAACTTGGACCATGGGATATTATACAGATCAGACATGCCAAGCTGATCCTGGGGAAAACTAGAGAGCTCAGAAAAAGAAGTGATACTGGGGCCTCGCTCATACTCTACAAGAGCACCCTGGATGGGAATCTAAAGGATGTGATAGACATCCTCCAAAGTGACAGTACATTCTCCAGTCGATAATCAGAATGTAAATATATTAGAATTCCATATCTCTAAGAGAGTAGAGATCAGACCCCTATTGGTCATGATCTCTGGCATATAACAAATCTAGTATAAACCTACATGTCTCAAAACCTCTCTCTCTCATCCTTAGAGAGCTGGAAACTGTATACTAATCTGACAGGTCTGGATTCCCGACAGCGCGAAATAGTCTCGATGTACTGAAAAACAATAGAAAGCAAATCATTAGTATAAGATAGATCACAAGTGTCAATAAAAATACAAAGTGCATGCTACAATATAACAACATATCAATTGTGGCAATCCTACGACAATTGCAGAACATTTATACCAATTGCGGCATTCAAACATCAATTGTGGCATTTTCCCAGCAATTGCGGTAATAAACTCAATAATTGTGGCACCTTTATTGATTACGAAATGCAATAAAAAAATGTGGCACCTATACCACAATTGCGGCAAAATAGAAGCCTACTGCAACATCTCATGCAAAATTTCAAAAAAGACATTTTTCAAAAGTAATAAATGCAAGCATTAATGACACAAGGACAATGCAACTCACTAGATGTCCTGTGCCAGCTAGACAATGAAAAGTCCAGACTTGATCAAACATGTGTAAAACTCCTAGAAGGCCTGCCATAGCTCCAATAAAAGCACAGAAAACAAAGAAAACTATAAACCAAACTCACCAGATTACTAGAGCTCCAAAGTGTAAAGTGACAAATGAATGGCTCTCCAAGCTATTTATAAGGGTTCAGACAACCCTAATTCCTCTAGGACCTCAAATTTTATCATCCTAGACCCCGAATATTTAATAATCAATATCAGGATCATAATCAACAATTTTCAAGATCATTCAGATACCCAGATTACCAATTTGTAGTTTCAACAAATAAATGCTCATGTCGCGACTTTTTGCTCAAATTTTTTGAGGGGGCATAAATACACCTGCTATTGTTGGGGCAACCTAAGGCAGTATCAAAATGGAGAATCTTTGACACACTGCGACAAACCACATTGCATCAAAGAGGGGCAAATGTAGACACCCTAAAATGGACAGACTTGTGACTTCACATTAAAAACACTAACTTTCATCTATTAATTAATGGTTTTTTAACCACTAATTAATCATGTATTTTCTTCTAAATTCATTCCCCAAATCATCTAATCAAATCCCCAAAAATAATTAAATAATTAATTTTATTTAATTAATTAACCTTAATTGATTAATTTCCATAAATTAATTAATTAAAATTAATTTCCTAAAGTTTAAATCAAAATATTTAAACTTACTAATTAAATTCTTCCAATTAAATTAAATTAATTTCATTCAACAATGCAATTCTAAATAAAAAAGAATTCAATTATCTCACATGTTGAAAAGTTTAGTTACAAAAATGAATTAAATATTCAATTATGGTCAAAGAGATAACTCTTAATCAGATCACATGGGTTAGTCCACCCACCTCTTTAGTTCACATGGGTTTCTCCACCCACCTCTTTAGTTCTAAAAAGTAACTCAAAATTAGCTTTTCAGTTAACCAAACTCTATCTTCTCTCTCTCAGTTGAAGAGGTGGAGTTTACTGATGGCTTCTCTAGTTCCCTTTGATCTCAACCATTCATCTTCCTATCTCTGGGATTGATCTCAACCGTTCATCTCATTCTTAATTCCTATATAAAAAACCCTTCATAAGCATTTGAAGGATCCATAATTTCAATCTCACGTGTGCCATTACTCCATCAGATTGGTTCAAGCATCAAGCCATCTTGCGATCAAAGCATTCAATATCATACTCTCGACACTCTCAAGTCATAGATGCCGCCCACACCAATACTGAGCATCACACAAACAACATTTCAGAAGGAGTAGAGAGAGACAATAGAAGCTTCAAGCAATTGGGTTTGCATTCATTTATTTTCCTCTTATTTGCTTGTACATTTTTTGATTCGTAGTTTCATTATTAGTATTCATTTCTATCAATTTCCCCCATTATAAATTGGTGCTACTAACCCCTCGTAGTTGACATGTGTTATAGATTTCGATCCATGCATACAAGTTTCTTTTATCCTAGTGTGTTATGTTTCTTCTTAATTGTGTGTTTCTTAGCTTTCTTCTATTCATTTTTTTCCTTTGTTTCATCTTTGTCAGGCTCTTATTGCTATACAATGGACTCGGTTGGGGGAACCGATTTGGTGTTTAGTGTTGCTGGTTTCTTGGTAACCGTATCCTTCTCGGTTTTCTTGTCTTTCTCAATTTCCTTTTCCTTTTCCTTTTGTGTTCCTGTTGTTTGGTGGCTACTTCTTCTGTATCTATAGCTTTAGTATTATCACCTTGAGTTGTGTGATAATCTAGTACTTGTTCCAATATAGGCTACATGAATGGATCGGTAGTAACCTTATCATTGATTTTAATTCATTCCACATTGTTATCCTTGGTTCCCATAACATCCTCATCTTGTGATGTATCATCTCTAGGATCTCTGTCAATAATATCTGCAATAATAACTTCATTGGTGTCAATTGCCGAATCAATAGGATTATCCTTACCTTGATCATCTTTAGCAACTTCATCGGTTATGTTCTCCTTTTCTTGTTCAGCTTGAGATTTAGGCTCTTTGATTTTGAATATGTCTCTCCATTTTGCATCAGTTTCCAACTGTAATCGCTCTAAGTCTCCTGTCATAATCCTTAAAGATCCGTCCTTAACAAGGAATCATTTAGAGTTTTGTTTCAAGTTCTCCTCAATTTCTTCAACATATAGGTTTGGTACAGTTATCACAAGAGATCTTTCTCTTATTTTTTTCAGCATTCATAGCATATTTCCACCTTGCATCTATGTTGTTGTATAACTCAGTAGGCAAAAACGTGATAACTTCAAGTGGTGTATTTCTGAATTTATATAAAGAGTAAACAATTGCATCTTCAATTTTTACCTTGTTCTCTTTGCTTTGAGTATTGTATTTTGCTTTCTTCATTCCTCTGAATGTTCCATACTTCTTCATTGTGTCTAACATTTCATCTAGACTACCTGGTGGTGGAGGCTTGTTCTTCACAACTTTGGGTTTGCTCAAATCTTCAGTCTTTGAGTCAGTGTCTGGTGGTAGCTTGAATTTTCTCCTTGTTCTAGTGTTTGTCTTCTTGCTTCTTATATATGTCTTCTCTTTTAGTTAAGCATAATTCTTCTTTTCTTTCGGCGATGTTGTAGGCTTTGTTGATGATCTAGTAAATTTGGGGCTCGGTGAAGGCTTCAATACTTGTGGTTTCCTTCCTTCCACTCTAGAGGTTTCTTTCTTATCTTCTTCATTATTAGTTCCCAAATCCTTAGTTAGATTAGCACTCATCTTGCTAGATTTTCTTTGAATTTTAGGTACTAAGATACCTTGCTTAATATTAGCCCTAACTTCTTCATATGTTGCATACCTCTTGACTCTTTTATCAGCATGCTTAGCTAAGAGTGTTTTGATTTGTTGAGATGTAATATCTATGTCCATCTCATATCTCATAGGATCTAGACATATGATCCTAGGCTTGACTACATTGATAATACATGAGTCGGTGTCTACCTCAAAATAGATAGAATCATGATATTTCTCAACTAATTGAGGTGGAACTCTAAATTTCTGATGCATCCTTGTTCGGAATTTAGAGAATTAATCATTCATAATTATGTCAAGATTATTTCCTAGACTCTTTATGTATTCACTGATTTGATAAACTACTGGTTTATCAACACTCCATTTCACATCAGTATTTATATAATTAATAGTATTTATATAATTTTACTTTGAGAGCTACTAGTAAAATTATATGCATACTAGTAGTGAACCGAACTTCAATGTATTTTTCTTGGATTTCCTTATAGTGTTCATGATGTCTTCAAGTTGTTTCAACAATATCTCGCATAGATCAATCTGCATATCTTTATTTAGAATCTTGTAAGCCAGATCGATAGCTCCACAAGGTAAGCTTTCCACCCAGGATGATTGGAATACTCAGTAGGAAAAGATGTTGCATGCAAAATTCAACTCAGGATCTTTAATGGTAGAAATATTCAAACCTCTACCATCCCATTTGGCTTTGATTATCTCACTCAACTTGATCTTCTCAATCTGTCTGCTTGATCTTCTCAATCTTTCTGATAGTTTTAGGCTTGTCTCCAATCGGGTAACTAGTTACAATGTGTAACACATCCTTTGTGATCTTCACAGGTTCATATAGCCACATACATTGGTCATGTACTTGGCTATGTACCATGCTTACCCAATCAGTCTTGAATACCTTTGGGATATGTAGGGAATGTGTCAAACCTTTTGACTCTAGATGAACATGATCGCTCTTTAGTTTTTCGTCTGCACATAACTTCTGATAAGATGAATCAATCTCTTCTTCACAAATCTCCTCAACCTTACAATGGGTGAAAGTTCGCACATCTTCAATCAATAATGCTCTATCCAGAATGGATGAAAGTTATCCCATCATGTCTGGTTTAGCTCCCTTTGCAGGAGGTGGCTTGTACTTAGAATTCATATGATCAACATTCTCAACCACAACTAGGTTTCAAGCTTTCGGGGCCATAGCCTCTTGTAAAATACAAAACCTTTGAACTAGGGTATGTGTCTATGATTAATTTGCACTAACACAACTAGGGAAACACCACAAATACCTTGAATATATTCAAACATGCTCAAAGTGGTATAGGATTACCTTCACAGTCTCTCAAATCCGCTTGAGGACTCAGTTATCCAACTCTGTTCACACTACTCTGGAAGAGGTTAAGTAACAATGATAGATGATGCGGTCTATATATGGCTTTTTCTAGGTTTAGGGTTTCCATCTTGATCTTAAAGTGTCAATTAATGCTCTATCGACTAACTTTACCTAATACCTTACTTTATTTTCCTTTTACTGAATAAATATGAAACATAAACTCAACAGTATGTATCTAATGCATATAAGTATGCTCATATGGATCTCTGCACATATAATAGGAACCGATTTTAGGATTTTAATTTTAATTTGTAGTTCCTACTCACACCTCTTACCTGATTAGGTAGATTTTTTTGCATCCAATCTAGAGGACGAGGTGCCTTCAACTATTCCAAGAGATGTTCCATTATCCATAAAATTTCTTTTCCATGTCTTATTCATCTGATCTCTCATTTCTTCTACATTCACTTTAGGTTTCTCATATGTTTCTTCCTTGGTAGGAGCTTTACCTTGGTACCTGTGGTCTTTGGCAAGGTGACCTAGCTTTTGAAAATGGAAGCATGCCATTCCAGGGTTTCTCCAAGATCTTCTATTATTCCTGCCATGTAGCAACATGAAATTTGCAGAAATGTGCCCATATTTTCCACAAACTAAACAAGATATCCTTGTGTTATAGTTCCATGGTATGGATGTACCCTATCAGTTTCTTGGCATATTTTTTTGATTTGGTACCCATTTGTCATTTCTCTTTTGCGATATGCATTCCTCAGATTTGTGACTGTACTTGTTGCAACTATTGCAGTAGCCATCAAACTTTGGATTTCTTGTATTATTTTCAGTCTTTGATCTGCATTCATGTGCTCGGTGCCCATACTTGTTATAGTTATAGCAATGTCCATTAAAATTGGGTGACCACAATGACTTACCTCTTTTTCTTCTACATACGTTTGCAGTATGTCCTGGCTTTCCACGGTAATGTTAACTAGGCTTGTTTAACTTCGGTGGGGTAGAAGTTCCTTGACTGTCAGCTTGATTAGAGGATTCTCCTTTCTCATTAGTGGTCTTACTATTGAATCCTAGTTCAAGCTTGTTTTTCAGTTGTCTTTGAACTTTAATTTGTGCATCTAATGATCCCAATGTTTCTTCATTTCTCTTTAGTATCTCATTTTCTTCTTTTTCAGATTTTAGCTCCCTGGTCAATCTATCAGCTTCACACTTGAGTGATTGATTCTCAAATTGTTTCTTGGCTGACTCTATATTAGAACTCACTAGTAGATTGGTCATATTATAGTGTACTTGCATCATAAAACATGGGTCAATGAGTTTGAATAAAAAAATACACAGTTGAAACTTGATAGCAATATCACAATTTGACTTTCTATGGAAAATATCTCCTACTTATCAATTGATGAGCTTAAGGGGATTTCTAATGAATGGTTTCTAAGACCCAACACTTTTTGAAGGTTTTACAAATGGGGTTGCAAGCAAAGTGAGCTTAACCATGGAGGAAACTTCATAGTTAAGCATGATCGAGTTGAAGTAGTACTGGGATGGGTGACCTCCCGGGAAGTTCTGATGCTTCACCTCTGTGAGCATCACCTAAATGAAATGAGTGATAAGTGTTCCATTCATTCTCATGAGAGATGGGTTCTTGTGAACTACTACTCATGAAACATGCATCAATGCGTTTGAATTAAAAAATGACACAATTGAATCATGGTAGCAATATCACAATTTTACTTGCTATGGAAAATATCTCATACTTATAAATTGGTGAGCATAAGATGATTTATAATGAATGGTTCATAAGGCACAACACTTGCTAAAGATTTTTCAAATGGGGTTGCAAGAAGAGCGGGCTTAACCATGGAGGAAAATCCGTAGTTAAGTGTGCTTGAGATGGAGTACTACTAGGATGTGTGACCTCCCGGGAAGTCTCAGTGCTTCACCTATGTGAGCATCACCTAGATGAAATGAGTTCTAAGTGTTTCATTCATTCTCATGAGAGGTGGGTTCCTGTGAACCACTACTCATGAAACATGGGTCAATGAGTTTGACTAAAAAAACTGCATAGTTGAATCCTGATAGCAATATCACAATTTGAATTGCTATGGAAAATATCTCGTACTTATAAATATTGTAATGTTCATTGCCAAATTTGCAGCTTCTTGAGTAGAAGTATGAGAAACACTTTTGACCATGGTACTACCTTTAAATTGATCATAGTTTTGAAATAAATTGGATTTGTTTTTTGATGGCGCTTGATCCCATACTGAAAATAATCCATACTCTATTAAACACTAAACCTAGCATTCCAAAATTTATCTTCACTTCATAATATATGGTTTTCTTCATTCCTTTCAATATGAAACATCATTTCTATACTTGTATCCTAGCCTAAAAATAGTCTTAATATTGAACTCATTTCTAACCTCTCTTCTACTCCATCCCATTCTGAAGATGATACATTTTTATTCTCTTCCTCAATATTTTCCTCATACTCTTTCCTCTTTGATGTTATGAAAAAGACCTTGAATTTATATGTTTTAATTTATTTATCATCACTGATAAATTATGTGCTTATTAATGCCCTGATGTCACTAGTTGGATCATCTCCAACTTGCAGCCTTTCAATTGATATTTCCTTTGGCCTAATAGGAACTATGCTCATCTAAACTTTATCTTGTGGAGAAGATGGATGTGATGGGAGATAATTATAAAGTAGAGAACCAAATTGTTTCTCCTCTTGTTTCTTAGCTATCTCAATCTCCTTAACATCTATGATTTTCAATGTAGTCTCCTTCCTTGAAATTTCAAGAAACTTTTTCTTCTTAGTTGAAGGTTTATTTGAGACTTGGGGCTTCTTACCCTTCTTTATGATCCGATTTTTCAAATGTGACTCTATAGACAATCATATTCTTAATTCTTTTCCAATAATCAGGTTCATCATGAAAGGAACAAAGGAAATTAGAATCCCATTTCCTTCTTATCTCTTCAACTTTCATGATCATGTTCTATTTAATTTCTCCTCTCATTCACCATCTAAATACTAGGGAATTTATTATGATATATTCTTCTAGCCTATTCTCATGTCCATATGTTGGAATGATACTCTTTACAAATCCCTCTAGATCACATATCTTGACACTTTCATACCTCATTTTATTTCTTCTTAAATACACATAAACTTGTTCAAGTGCCTTCTTTTTTATCACATGAAAATCTACAAATTTGTACTGGGTAGGGAACAAGGAAGACTTGTGATGTCTTTTAAAATTTATATGACCCATTTAGTCAAGCTGAAAAATAACTTCAAGGAATGCAATTATGATTGGCAAAAACTTTGGAAGAACATGAGGTCCCATAGTAGTTCCATACACCCTTATTGTAGTTGTGTTTACATGGAGAAATAAATCTCCCCAATTATATTAAATTCCAAGATCCTTCCTCCTCTCAGTTGGTCTAAGAAATTAAATAATTGGTTTTGGAATCCTCTCATATGGGACATTCAGGTAACCTATAATTTTCTACACAAAAGGTTCCTAGAAAATGACAAAATATGAAGCTGGGCAACGCATATCCACAAAAAAGGTCCAACATGACATTGGTGATTTATTCCCTTGATTGTCTATGGACTTAAATTGTAACTTCTCATTCCATAATTTCACTCCCCTATATAATAAGTGACATAAAGGAGAATACAAATTGAAATCAAACATACTCAAATTTGTCTCAGCCTAGAGAAAACTCTCATTTATTGCTTCCTTCGAAAATCCAACACAATCAAACTCAGTGCTTTCCATTGGATATTATATTTATTTTGTTATGAAAATCATTCCAAATATCATTTTTATCTGAGCATTAACCCCCATGATTTGGAACAAACCATAATATAATTTTAAAAAATAGTCTTCAAAGGTATCAAGTTCAAAAGGTTCCTTTTCAAACTGAGAAATCTTGATTGGTTTTCTATTTGCATCCTTCCACCTATACTTTGGGATTAGGACCCTTTTGTACAGTTTTTCATGTATCTCATAATATTTTTCATACCTTTTAAGGTTTAGACTTATTGATGCTCCTTTATTTAAATGAAAAGCTTCTGCAATTGACCATTAATCATTATCCACCATTTCCTCACCTTCAAATGCTAAAATTACCCTTCTAGAAGGATCATATCTCTGTACAATTAGCCTCATAAAATTTTCATATAAAAACACATTAGGAAAGATGATCTTGCCCATATCTTGTGTCCACACATTGCACATTGGAAATTTTATGTCTCTTTTTCTATAAAAAGGATTGAAGAGGTTCCATCCTATTTCTGGCAGCATAAAATCCCTCACACTAGTTAGGCTATCTAATAACATATCATTTATACCCTTGGGCCTATAGACATTATGTGGGAATATATTACCATCCAATTGTCTCATCAGGTCTTCATCTATTTTCCTAGGAGGAGCCTTCTTACCACTTTCTACTGTCCTACTCATTTTTGCAAATGTAGGAATTTATAGACTAGGTTTTTGACATGAAGAGCCTAAGGTTTCACTAAACTAAACTTGAACACAATTTTAAATCCTTCAGCCCCATAGTACAAAAAATAGTATGAAGTTTAAGTGGAAATAGTGAGAAATTGTAGGGTAATTGACCACTTACTAATTGATTTGTGTAGTCTTTAATTTTGTTGAGAAACCTTAGTTCTTGCTGCAACACACTGTAGAGATCAAGCTTGAAAATTTTGATAAATAGAAATTATTTTGGAAAGAACAATGATCTTGAGCACATATTTATGCACTTGCAATATAGTAAAATTTCAAACTACTCCAATCATGTCAAATTTACTGCAATTCGTGTGTGTTTACTACACAGAGCTAACTATTCTTACAATTTGAATTTTATTCATTCATACCTCAAGATATTTGTTATTGGGTGTATGGAATTATTTTACATTAATACATATTAGCCATTTAAAATATATCTGAGAACTTATAATGAAAGTGGGCTCCACCGAACACATGTTAGTATTTCATGACTCTGCGGTGATGAGTCATCTTTGACAACTCTAGTAGCATGAGAGTATGAAAAAAATTGGAGGCTAAAATTCATCATGAAATGTCTGTAAGCCTTCAATAGACCCATTTAAGGAAAGGTCATTTTATAGTCCATGATACCAACCATATGTTTTTGGGTCTACATATGGTGACAACAATATGGGACTACCCCGTACTCCTTGCAGGAGGCACCTAACTGTGATACAAATGAGGTATACATACCCTACCTCCAGTGGGATTTGAACTTGTGATATATCTTTCAAGAGTACAAGTTCTCCACCATTAGAGAAATAGTTACTATTGTCTTATATGCCGTACGATTTTGACATCATTCCTGGCTGTAGTGCAACAATAACTGTTAGATTTCTTCTTCTATGTTGAAGGCTTGATGCTTGGGTGCAACTTTAAATTGGACTGTTAGCGTCACTCTAAATCTGTGACAATTTGGGGTGGATTATTTTCCATGATGAAATGAGGATTGTTAGATTGATTATGCTGAATTTTCATCACTGGCTCAAAAGGCTCAAGATACTTAACGAGTCTCATTTTGATCAGATAGTTGGTGTAACTCAGGGGCTTCACCTCTTCTAACAAGAATCTTCATTTCGAGTAGAAAAGAGCCATTTGATTAGATCCTTTGAATATTCAATGCTTGCTCCAAAATATTAGAATGCTTTGCAGGCCCCAAGTCTAATTTAACGACTCACGTGATGATAAAGCTCACAATAATGGATGTTTAAGGGGTTGCAAAACATTACTGATTGTGGGATCTTGATTGATTCAAATACTAATCAATCTTAAGGGAAATCAAGCACCCTAGAATAAGAAGAATAAAGGTAACCGGGGAAACATGTTCCTAGGGGATAGTGTCGGTAATGACACAATATAAGTACCCTTAACAACTTACAATAGGTCACTAGCTAGAACAAGTCAGTGATCAAATAAAACATAAATCTAAGGCCTTCCATATGAAGGTTTAACAATTAGTCATTTTTTTGTAAGACCTAGGGTTTAGGGTAAACAAAGGCCTCAGAAAATTGAAAAAATAATCCCTAATGATAGAATGCAAGCAATTTCAAAGGTTCAATCAGACTTGTTGGTGTTTTAAAATGTTTATGCTATGAAAAGATACCAATATACCTTGAGACTGACATTAGGAGTGGTTAGTTCCAAGTATGAACTCCCTACAAGGTAAGTGGACCAACTATAGGGTCAATAATGCCTATGCACTTCCAGCTCTGCAAAACCAAGGCGGGTACACCTAATCCAGATAAATATTTAACTTTTACAACTCCTTATACTCTAGATTTTAAGAACAAATAAATGGTAAGAAAGTATAAAATGATAACCACTCATTCAGTGACTCTTCACTACCATGCAAGAGACACAACCAACAACCACAAAAATTAAAAGGACCGAAGATGATTTTTATGTTTTTGACAGGGCAGAATATAGCCAAGTGTATTCAGATATGTATCAATGCAGAAAATACTCATTACTGATAAGTGCTTTATCCATTAGGCAATGTTTTTAGCTCAAATACATGACAAAGAAAAGTAACTATTGTCAAGGATTCAAAACCATAAATACAAATAAATCACCTCAAATAATTCTTATAAGATCCTTCTGTAGACAAACCAAAAGAACTTATGTCAAAATCCAAAGCATTATTTCATTTGACCCTAGATCAAAACTAAGGACTAATTCCATATACACAGATAAATACCATGCAATGAAACAAAATATTCACAACTCAATAGGTAAGCACCAAGGAGAGACTTAAATTTGAAACACTGTATTAAGTAAAGAGAATCCAGCTTCAATTCCAAAATGCTTCAAAACACATGCCACTTCAATAAAATACAAAATATCTACAAATTTCTACTCTATAATTATACTCTCTAGATATACATCTGTTATACTCACTGGAAACAGTAAATAGCTTAATGCCTGTGTTACTTCCCAAAAATTTCTAGCCTCTACTAAATGATCTTAGAAGTCCTTTTATAGGCCAAAGAATGTAACAAGCTTAAGATCATTTAGGGTTAGGGATAAAACCTATTAAAATATTACATGATAAAGAACATTAAATCATCACAAAAACCAAGAAGCCCTGTCATACAGACTAAAACATTCTTTTGAAACATCCTATTGAGAAGAATCTGATTTTGCCGCCATCCACCTTGGGAAATTGAAGAACAACACCCTGTAATAGGAATAAAGAATGAAATATCTGACATGGATTAATTAACCCATGAGACTTAACCCCCAAGAATTGCAGAACAACTATCCTTCTTTGAAAAGCTCAGGACCCTGAGAATATGACCTGATCTGCATTATAAAACTCTGAAACAACTCCTCATTAATGGCGAAGAACATAAGAGGATAAGCTAAAAGATTAAAAACTAATTAAAAAAAAACCAGAAACCCTAAAGAGATAACTCTATAATAAATGTCTTTAGAATCACCAAACCTTCCTTATACAACATCCAAAATTTGTTCATACATGACAAAAGATCAAATTGCCTAATTTATCGCTCTGTAGTATAAGACACAGATCACTACTTTGAAAACCCTGAGAACCATGTTTGAAAATTTGAAAATCCACTCCAACAGCTACACCTGGCACGGAAAACTCCATCGACGATCTAGATTTAAACTTTATCAGACTTTAAAATACAACCATTGATCTTATTTAAGTCACCTAGGCTTAAAAAATCTGATTGAACAGGTGGCATGTAGGCGCAATGCGTTTATGGTTAGATCACGATCATCTTTCTTTTGAGGCTTCACCTCGTCCATTAGATCTCTTTAAAAATGACTGCCTTTTAATCTTCCTTTACATCCAGCTAGGTCTCAACACATGTCCATGTGTCATAGAGGCGTAATGCCTCGATCACTAACTTATGATCATCTCCTCTTTAAGGATTTATGCCAACCATTTGATCAACACTAACTACAATGCACATTAATCTCACCCTTGGCTTCTGTTCATGAGACTTTGTGACCGGTCTCATCAACAGATGTAAGTTGTCACCGGGTACCGGGGTACCGACCAAATTTTCCTGTAAAGGTTGTCTGGGGATTAAATTCTTCGGTCCTTCAAGCACCTGAGTGTCAGGTCTCGACAGTGCGGGAGCTAAGTTGGGTGTGTGACTATTTTTTTTGTTTAGGGGGATAGCTGGTTTTTGGCTCGTCTTCTCCGGGGATTTTGTTAGATTGGGGTTTCCTACATGCACGCGTTAGTTTACCAAATAAACTTCAAAAGATATGCCAGGGTTAAGAGTTCATTCCTTCTACTTATAGTTAAGATATGCCAGGGTTAAGAGTTCATTCCTTGATAATTCTGGAGGTGGCCATGTACTTTTCCATATCATCTCTGGTGGTCCTCTATTGATATATGTCTTGGACAAAGCCCTACATTTCAGCTCATGGTCCAGGCTCTAAATATGTTATTTCCTATGGTTTGGAGTCAACCTTGGACCCCACAAGAACACCCTCCCTCGGGTATTTGGAGGTTAATGGTAGTTTGGCCAGCATCTTTTCGGTCTTAGTTTTCGAGGCCGCCCGAGTGGAGGTAGTCAGAAGCTCCAGACTATCAGCAGGAGTTGTTACTTCAGACATGTTGATTGGATTATCTACAACCTACAAGACCGGAGAACCATCAATACATATAATATGATAAAAATAATACAACTTTTTAGGGACTCTGGGGTATTCACCACCATTTTGCACCTGTTCAAAAGTATTAGTATGCATTGAAATAATGGAATATCAAATTTAACAAGGATTGGGTTTTGACCAACGCCCCAAGGCTTGGGATATTAGTTTAGGTGACACAAATGGGGTGAAGACACAGGGACTTCTCAGCACTTGGAGCTTGGAGAAACTAGCCGTTGTCAACATGACTGGCAGTGAGCTATACTTGGTTGACATGGGCCATCACGTGGCCATGCAACAGGCGGAGTAAAGGCTCTTAAGAGAGAAAAGTGGGTTGACATGAGGGAAATGAATGCCAGATGGGATGGGTTTTGAATGCTCATTTGTGGGGAAATTAATCCTGCCATTAAGACAACATGAAAGAGGAGAGAGAAAGCTGCCATGGCCCAAACGGGCGAGGTGCCGAGTTCAAGCCAGGCGAGCACCGTGAGGGTGAGCTTAGTAATCTGGTCTAAACATGAAAAGGGTGCGGTGAGCTCACCACAAACAAGAAGGATATACATGGAATATACAACTTTACATAGGGAAAAAGCACCATGAGGGCTGAAGTACAACTCATGGGTTGACCAAAAATGAGCCTATATACAACTATTTACAAAGAATTATAGAACTTACAAGATTTTTTACAGGAACTACCAAGTATATACAAGCTATCTACACTGGCTTACAACTGCACAAAGGGCGGATGACCCTCTGGTAGAGTCATCCCACCAACGGGAGGTGACAACAGAAACAAAACTAGAAACAAAAAGAAAACACAAAGACATGAAAAGAAACAAAACAAAGATGAAAAACAAAAAACCACACCAGAAAGCACGAAGGAGAACTAGAAGGGCCTACCTGAAAACATGGAGAATGTGATAAGAAGAGCACGAGAGGCGCTCTGCAAACCAAGAAGCTTCAAATGACTGCTAACACACTACCGTGAACTACATCTAATTCACTTGTTAATCACAGAGAGCAACTCAAACTTAACACTGTTGAATCACCTTAATCACCTTTGAATTGCTCCAATCACTGAGTATTTTGATCACGGTAAATGTGAAAGTGACTGGTAAATCCTATTTATACCCCTAGGGTAAAACATCTCACTTTCCTTCCGTAAACTCCAGAAAAGGAAAACCTCCAGACTGTGGGCCTGGGGATTCCATGCAACCACACCTTCTTGCAAAAGAAAACATGATGGCAGAGAATCCTGAAGTCCGGGATCTGGCAAGAACAAAGAAGACAAATACCCTGGGACCAGGTCTGGGAGTAAAGAGAACAAAAAAGAAAAAAAAGACCCTCACAGAAGCAAATTCCAGAAGGAAACAAAATGAAACAAAAGAGAAACTAGGGAAAAGAAAAAAGCGAAAAAGGGGGTCCAACATTTTTCCTACAAAATGTAGGGATGGGTATGCAGTGCATAAAAAATGGTGAACCTCTAGGATGAATGCCTTAGCACATTTGAGAACTTCAGAACCTCTGGTTAGGAAAACCATAATTAATCTTTACCTGGAGCATTCTACTTGCAAAGTGCAAGGTGTCTGAGAAAATTGGGCTCATCATTGATTCAATCTTTCGGTCTTTCATCAGCTGTGAGGTGTGTGCTTTGTAAAAAAATTCAAGCCGATGATTTCTGGGCGCAGCAGAGAGGAGGCACTGAATAAATTAGACTAAAGTCTTCCTATCTTGCACATTTCCCCCAGGTACCAGAATTCTCTATTCTTTAGTTCTTTTCATTTTCTTTTCTTTTGAAGATGGGAAGGCAGTACTTCTTTCACCGTGAACCCTAAGCTTAGCTAATTTTCACGGCGGTACTTATTTCACCTTGCCACCCATTTTAAATTTCTGAATAGGAGAAAATTTTCCAGACCCAGGATATTTTAATGATTTTTTGACTCGGCCAAAAACCAATGTAGCCGATTTGCCCTTAAGGACCATGCAATTACTGCTTCTTAGATTTTCTGTTAACCGATGTCCAGACTTTCAAGATATGAATCTGATGAAGATTACCCATAACCTGTTACCATATGCACAAAAAAACTCTAGAGTGTGGAAAAATTCCACCATGCTAAAGATAGATTCCAAACTTACCCAAAATGCATAAGGTACCATTCCGGGGACTAGATGTTATGCGAAGCATACCTGTCTACAAGGAGAAGACAACATGCTGGGAACGCAAAAAATGAAAGAAAAAAAAAAGAAAGCCAAAGACACAGGAAAACACAAAAAAGAGAAAGTGGTCCCAAAGGATGGCCAAAAAACTATTTACAAGGATAAGGTACTCCAAACGGAGCACCGGGAAAGATATTTACAAGCAAGAGCTTTACATATAATACAACTTCAGACAAACTTACCTCCTACCTCATTCAAAGTAGTGCTTGAGAAACTGTCCATTGATGGGCAATGGGACAACTTCTTTGGTCATGGTATTGAGGTGATAAGTATTTGCCTCATAGAGCTTAGAAATTAGATATGGTCCAAGCCAGAGCCGTTGAAACTTAGTGTGCTTTCCCTTCTTTTCCAGGGCCTTGTCCCACAAGACGACCATGTCTGAAATCTGAAAGGCCTTATATTGGGCTCTTCAGTCAAACCATCATTTAACTACTTCTTGGTGATGCATGAAGTGTTCTAGTGCCGCATATATTTGTTCCTTCATTCTCACCAGGTTTAGGAGCCGAACCTCCAGGATGTTATCCTAGTTGCTAAATTCCTGCATAAACTGTAAGACCAAAATTTGTAAGTTGATAGGGAATACTAGATTTTGGCCATAAACCAGGTGGAATGGAGATATCCCCAGGTCTACCTTTATTCTGATGTGATCTGCCTAAAGAGCGAATCTAAGCTTTTGGTTCCAGTCCCGAGGGTTTTGTTCTAATAGATGTTTGATAACCTCCAGCAGGTTTTTATTGGTGGATTCAACAACGCCATTACCCTGGGGGTAGTAGTTGCTGGAGAACTTCAAGGTGATCTTTCTTTCATAGGTCCATTCAAGTAGTTGCACTGAAGAAAATGTTGGACCATTTTCACACACTATAGCGAAGGACATTTCGAAATGGGTGACTATGTTTTCTTCCAGGAATTTAATAACTACATCTGCTGTGTTGTTTTTGCAAGGAATTTCTTCAGACCACCGGGTGCAATAATCGGTAGCAGTAAAAATGTGTCGGTGGCTGGTAGATGAGTTGGGGTTGATTTCCCCGATAAAGTCAAATTCCCATTGGGTGAAGGGTCTAACTTCGAAGACCGGCTGCAAAGGCATGGCCAGGTTCTGCTCACGATGTGCCACTGTTTGGAAAGTGTGGCATCTCCTAACGTGAGTGTAGACATCCTTAAAGATGCAGGGCCAATAGTATCCAACCCAGAGGATCTGATGGGAAGTGGCATCAGCTAAGCCATGCCCAGTTCCAAATTTCCCATGAAATTCATCAATCATTTTTGTAGCTTGGTCCCTATTAATGCACCGGAGGTAAACTCCCTCGTAATTCATGTGAAAAACCGTTCCATTTTTTATCATGAAGTGCACACTTTTCAGTTGCAGGGCACGACATTTGTTTGGGGGAAGCCCCTCTAGGAATATATTGTTGAGTAGTAGGTACACCAGATCGATATACCAGGGATCTTGGGTGACGGACTCCACTGTGTAAGTTTGGCATTCAATGTCTGGAGTTCCTTCCGCCATTGCTCTACATAGTACCTGGCCTCAGACTATCTTCACAGGTTGCATTTCTAGATCATATTCTTGGAGGATGGCCATCCATTTCCCCTGGCATTTTCCCAGTTCACTCTATAGTAGTAGATATTTCACAGCCTAGTCTGAAACGATAGCATGCACTTTGCTCTAGAGAATATAGTGCTAGAATTTATTCACGATGCGGACTAGAGCAAAGGCCTGCTTTTCCAAAGATGAGTATCAGACTTCGGTGTTCTTGAAGGGGGAGCTCATAAAAGCATTGGGTCATTCTTCCCCCTCAAATTTCTAGGTTAGGACTACTGCTGTAGAATGCGGGGAAGCGAAGGAGTATATGTGGAATGGGAGGGAATAGTCCAGACTTTCCAGGACTAGTGCCTCCACTATGGTTTGCTTGATCTGAGAAAATTCTTGCTTTTCTTCAGGGCTCTACTCAATCTTTGTTTCTTTCTTCATCATGTCATTGAGTGGCTTTAATATCTTGGCGAATCTAGTGATGAAACACCATATGAAGTTTATCTTTTCAAAGAAAGATCTCATTTCTTTCTTGATGCTGGACAACTGAAGATTTAGCAGTGCTTCAACTCTCTTAGGGTCAATGGATATACCCTTCTCGGAGATGATATTACTGAGAAAATTCTGTTTAGTGACCTAGAATATACATTTCTTAGGGTTGAGGGAAATTCCATACCAATGACATCTCTCACAAATTTGGGAAAGGTGGGCGGAGTGATCACTCCTGTCGCGGGAAAAGATGGTCAAATCATCCATATAGATGATTATGCATCTGTTAACCAGGCCTTCGAATGAAATGTCCATGGCCTTTTGAAATGTTTCCCTTGTGTTTATAAGGCCAAAGGGAATTATTTGGTATGCAAACATTCCCCACTTGGTGGTGAATGCCATTTTGTCTCTATCTTCATAGTTAACCATGACCTGGTTATACCTGGAGTACCCATCTAGGAAGGACATCATTTGGGATCCATTAAAAATTTGTAATACCTCATCCAACAAGGGGAGAGAGTGATTATCCTTCTTAGATGCCTTGTTCAAATTGTGAAAGTCCATGCAAATGCGGATCTTGCCACTTTTCTTTTGCACATGGACAAGGTTGGAAACCCAAGTTGTGTCCCGGATAGGAAAAATAATCCAGGATGATAGCAGTTTTTGAACCTCCTAATGAATCAGAGGCTCTATCAATGGGTTTACTGGTCTTTTCTTTTACCAGAAGGGCTTAGCATATATTTTTAGTGGGATGGTATGGGTCATGATGGATGTGTCATAGGTCTTTAGATCCTCATACCCCCATGCAATTATGTCAATGTATTCTCAGAGAACCACAAGAATCTCCTCCTTCTCCTTTGGGGAGAAGGAGGTGCCGATGTGCACAAATTTCTCTTCACCGGCCTGGCCGATGTTGAATTTTTTGAATTTTCCTCCCTATGAGGAGGATGATGTATTTTCTTGGCCTTGGGGGTCCGAGTCAAAGATATGTTCTAGCGCTGCCATCCCCTTAGGGATGGTGTTGGTTGTTAGGTCTATGATCCCATCATTCTCTTCACCCTGCCCGGTATCGTCATGATCTCTTTCTTTCACTATCTGATCGTCAAAAACACCAACATTGGCCATGAAGGCCAGAATATGCTGATCATCCTTAAAGACCTAAAAGTGAGTGATATTGTCTTGGATGGACGGGGTGGGGACCATCTCAACAGAAAAATTCAGGAGCCGGGAGCCAACCATTGGCTCAAGAGTGGTGGAAGACACGGCAAGCGCATCCAGAATGTAGTTGCATTTTTGAGGAATAAGATCGATGCCAAAAGCATTAGAATATTCAATGTGGCTCCATGCCCAGTTGCAGTATGCGACCAACCTTTTTTTGTGACAAGTATATTGGCTCCGGCCTGTTTAACGATCAACTCTGAATCACCCATTGCTCAGAGGTGGGTGACCCCTTTTCTTAGTGCGAATAGGATTCCAAGGACCAAGGCCTCATATTCTGTGGTGTTATTTATATAGTTAAACTATAGCTTGTAAGATGCGAGGAAGGATTTCCCTTGTGGGTTGATCAATTCCACTTCAGCCTCGCAACCTTGTTTAGACCAGGATCCATCGAACTTTAGGTTCCATAGGTCATTATTTGTTGTCTGGGGTTGGGAAGGAAAAGTGGCATTTGGATTATTTTTGGGAGGATTGGGAGGATTTTCCTCCGACTCTGATGGCACATGGGTGAGGTTTTTCTCTAGAGAAGTCTTTGGTTGGAATTCCCAGACAGGCGACAGCTCAAGTGTACTGCTGGAATGATCACTGGGTCCAGGAAAATTTGCCTTGCATCCTTTCTCCCAGAGGGTATTGATGTGATAGGTAGCAGCGGTGATGCAAGGCTCAAACGCTAGTTCAGAATATTTTTGATAATGCACCTGACACCAAGTTTCAAACAAGAGTGTGACAAGAGTTACTACGTCCCCTTGTGAGTTAACCTCGCTCCTAAGTTTTTCGTCAGGTCCTGAATTCTCTGAGAAACTATGGGATCCTCCCCGGGGGTGAAATCAAATGTTAGGATTTCTAGGGGTCAGTACACCCCAAGGGAAGTCTCAAAGAAAAGGAATTCATTTATCTTCCTGACTTTGGTGAGGGCCTGCTTCATCCTGGGCTCACTTTCTACCCAGATCTGGTTAGACTGCCCCTCCCACGGGAGCCACAAGTGGGAGAAGTCAGTGGAGAAATACCCGTTAAGGGCCTTAGACCAATTCTGACTTAACAACATCCCATAAGTCTCCAGGATGTCCACCACTTGGATTTCTATTATGCTTGATATCCAAGGGTCTCTAATGAACTGAATCTATACATTCTTCAGCTCACCTACGATTTTTACAGCAGTTTTGTCCAGTTGGACTACTGCGCCTTTGGATGGTGTGGGAAAGAGTTTGGGCTTCTGGCATATAGATAAGGGCATAACGTTGCCCAAAGCACCAAAATATACCAAGTAGTTGTGTAGGCTCTTCCCTTGTGTTAGGAATAAGGTGTCTCAACCTTGGATAATTCCTATTCTTATTATTTGTTTTGTAAAATTTATTTTCTTGCAAATAATGTAATTAAGTGTGAGTGTACATGTCTAGTTGGCATGTTGATGTGTCAATCCACTTGATGTGTCGGTATCTTGAATTGTGTGTAAGGAGATCATGGCTGAAATGGTTATGACAGATTCCTATGACACATAAGAGCTATTTCTAGGAGATTTCAATGACAAGTGAAGACATGCAAGACATGTGGCAACTGATAAAGTTGAGTACTTTACACTCTTCCACAATCGTGGGGTTCTTTAAAATTTTTTTAGGGTTCCTATTTTCTCAGAGAATGGTAAAACCCTAATACGGCTATCCTTGGAAGTTGCCCTAAAAAGGAAAGTGCATGATATAAGTGTTTTTTAGGGTTACAGGAAAGGATACAAAAAGAGTGTATTATTGGTATGATCTGGTGCTACTAGATTTGTCTTAGAGTGTCAATTGTCTCCTAAAAGGACTTGCATTGCAAGTGTGTTGTAACCGTTGTGTTGAAGATAATACATTGTACAGGTTTTGGAGTGCTGGGGTTTTTTACTGAAAGGTTTTTCCCAGGGTAAATCATTGTGTCATTCTCTATTTTCTGCATGCATGGTATGTGGCTTCAATAGGAAGCTGTTTTAGCACCCAAGTTTCCTTACAAGTGGTATCAGAGCCTGATCAACTTTTGATCCTAGTTGTTGGGTAGGTTTTTTTGAGCTAATCTCAAGTTGAGTGGGAGTTTTTTTGTGCAGAGTATTCTAAATCTTATTTGCAGATTGAGATGGCAGGTTCCTCATATAGTAGAATGGAGGTGGAGAAATTTAATGGCACTAATTTCGAGTTGTGGAAACTCAAGATGGAAGACATGCTTGAAGACTGTGATCTATGGGAGGCTAATTCACTTGATGTGAGACCTGCAACAATATCTCAAGTGGATTGGGAGATCAAGGATCAGAAGGCTAAGGGTCTCATCAAACTCTGTCTAGCAGATGCCATTCTTATGAATGTTCTTGATGAGACTACTAAAAATTCTTTGTGGACACGGCTTGGGTCTATGTATCAGGCCAAATCTATGGTGAATAAGTTGTTCCTAAGAAATAATTTGTATTCTTTAAGAATGGAGGAAGGTGGATCTGTAACTGATCATCTCAATGCATTCAATTTATTGATTGCACAATTGGCATCATCCGGTGCCAAGATCGAGGAGGAGGATCGATGTATGATCCTGCTTTGTTCCTTGCTGAATTCATGGCCGGACCATCTTGTGATGGCTCTCGAAAGTACTATAGTCACATTTCATATGGATGATGTGGTGTCTTCACTGCTATCTGAGGAGATGCGAAGAAAGACTTCAGATTTGTCTAAGGAAGCCCTTGCTGTTTGTGCGAGATCCAATGACAAAGGAAAGTAGAATGAAAGTAAGTCAAAGAAGGGAAGATCCAAAAATCATGGGAGTTCTAAGACTCCTAGAAAGTCCAAGGCGAAATGTTGGAACTGTGATAAATCTGGGCACTTCCAGAGGGACTGCAAAGAACTGAAGAAGAAGAAGAAAGGCTCAGATTCAGCTTCTAAAAAATCTCAAGAAGATGGAGATGCTTTTATTGCAGCTTTGGAAGTCCATGCATCTGATGATGTGTGGTTAGTAGACTCGGGTGCTTCTTTTCACATGACCTCTCATCGAAACTGGTTCTCAAATATGAAGAGTTTGATGGTGGAAAGGTGTACTTGGGTGATGATTCTCACCTAAAGATAGTTGGACACAGAAGGGTCACTATCATATTTCTTGATGGATGAGTAAAGGGAATCAACAGAGTTATGCACATTCTAGGTTTGGCACGAAACCTATTATCTTTAAGTATGCTGAATGATGTAGGTGTGCAAGTTGTCTTTTTAAAAGATGGATGCAAGATGATGAGAGGTTCTATGGTGCTCACTAAAGGTACATGTTTCAGCTTGATGCATGCATTTCTCAGTGCAATAGTTCTTCTATTTCAAAGAAGAGAGCGGCTATCACTTCATCCCCACCATCTGAATGATCAGTAAAGAAGATGATGGAAATGGGTTTCGATGGCAGTGCAGTAAGTGTACCTAAGGGTGCAAACACTTTGGAAGGAAAGCTTCCTATAGAAAAGACAATGTTGTGGCATATGAGATTTGGCCACATTGGTGAGAAGGGTCTTAGGACCTTGAAAACTAAAAATCTCGTCGAGGGGCTAAATGATTGTAATCTCAAATTTGATTTCTGTGAACACTGTGTTTATGGTAAGCAAAATCATGTTCAGTTCTACTCCAGTTCTCACAAGTCTTCTGATATTTTGGATCTTATTCATTCTGATGTATTTGGTCTTGTAAAAGTTCCTTCTATCTCCAGTCCTATATGTTTTGTATCTTTTATAGATGATTATAGTAGAAGGACTTGGATATATTTCCTGAAAAGTAAGACACAGGTTTTCGGTCGGTTCAAGAAATTTAAGGCTCTCATGGAGAATTAGACTGGTAAATGAATCAAGTGTGTGAGAACTGATAATGGTGGTGAGTTTTGTTCCATAGAGTTTGCACAGTTCTATAAAGAATAAGGAATCGAGAGACATAAGACAACTCCTTACACCCCGCAGCAAAATGGAGTTGCAAAGAGAATAAATAGGACACTGATGGAGAAGGCTAGGAGTATGCTTAGTGGAGCTAGTTTAGAACAAAGGTTTTGGGCCAAAGCTATGGCCACTGCTTTCTGTCTGGTTAATAGATCTCCTACATCAACTATTGTTGGTAAGACACCCATGGGGTAAGAAGCCTTCAATTAGACATCTTCGTGTTTTTGGTTGTGATGCTTATGCACATATTCCAAAGGAGAAAATATCTAAGTTGGAAAACAAAGTTGTCAAATGTATTTTCATCAGATATAGTGTTGGTGTGAAAGGATACAAGCTTTGGGATCCTGTGACTAGTAAGGTGT
>MU223800.1:133044-172593 GCA_018584345.1 Thuja plicata
GAGAGCTATGGATCGATATTTGAGGCCTCATTCTTGAGCAACCTTGGATGGAATGATTCATAGAAGTGTGTCAACATTTTAGCACACATTTTTGGTGCCCACCATGGGGCATGATGCTCCTGATTTTTCTTCATTTTATCAGATTTTCAGATTTTCTAATCTTTACATGGTTATTTTATTGAATTTTTTCAAGTCTAACCCTTGTGCAGATTTGCTTGGAGATGAAAACCCTAGAAATTCAAAGATTTGATCGTATCTCTCAAACGGCTTGGAGTTTTGGTTTGAAAATTTTTCACAGGTTGATGACATATCAAAGAAGCTCGAATAAAAAAATTAGAATTTTCCAAGGTATGTTGAATTTTTTATAATTTTTTCTTTAGTTTTCATAAAACCTTAATTTTCAGCTCAAATCAGCAAATTTTTAAGAAATTTTTACATTTTTAGAAAGGTATTTAAATTATACAGGGGGTCCATTCTTGTGAGCTATCTTACGATGATCTTTCTTTCATTCCTTTCATGTTTAGCCTTCATATATATCTTCCTCCATTCATTTTCATCTATCATTATCCTTTTCCCCTTTGGTCTTGATCTAATAAAAAAAAAAAGAGAGTAAAACACGGTGCTATGAAGCCTCTTGACATGTCTACTCCTTTGGACTGCATCCTTTCCTGCTCTTGCATTACTCTTTTGTGACTTATCCTATGTTGGCCTTTCATTGCTTGTCCAAATGTCCTTTACATGATGTCTCTTTCTTTTCCCTAGCTCGGGTACTCTTGTGGAGTTTGCCTTTGAGGATTTCTTCCCTTCATTTTCCTTCATTTTCCTTGTCTTTCATCTCTTCCACCAGCTTGCTAATCCCTCATGTCCTCCACGTTGCTAAAACATTGGGATTGCACGATGTCATCTTTCTTGGGAGTTTGATGCCCTATCTATCTGGGGGCATCCTTTGTACATAATTATTGATCCTGAAAAAATTTAAAAAAGTGATATATTGTCAAAAATTTTAAAAATCAGAAAATGTCTTGAAAAAATGACCATCTTAGTGAAAACCTAGCAATAGGCTCTTTGATGTATCTCCCAAAAAAATTATATATTTCAAAAATACAAAAAAATAAAAAAATTTCAAAAAATTTAAAAAACTAGAAAAAGTGCCTTGGTGAAAACTTGGAAACAGGCGCCTTGGTAGCAAAAATTTAAAAAAATTATAAAAAGCCCTGAAAAAAAAGAAGAAAAAAAATGAAAAAGTGAAAAGAGAAAAAATTGTAATAAAATCCAAGTGGTGAAAACCTGGAAATGGGCGCTACTTGAGGCCTTTGCACCCCTATTTCTCAGCGCTTGTCCTTGACACTTAGCCTTTCTCCATCCTGCCTTGTCCTTGTTGCCTTGGTTTGGAATTGGTCTTTGCCTTTGTCTAGGGGGCATAACTGTGTTAGCTTTGGTCTCTTGGATGCGTTAGTCTTTAGGACACCTCACAAACAGTGTTTTTCAACATCACCCTAACTATATTTTTCAATACAACCCCTAACATTGAGTGTTTTTCAACACTTATCGATTTTGGTCTTACCCAATTTTGTCATGTGGTCTTAACAGCTTGCAAGCATTCAATCCTTATCCTTGGAACTCAGTATCAGTTAACACACCTAAATTTTTAAACGCAACACTTAATGCTTGAGGTATGTCATGATCTTTTCTTTGTGTGCTGACTGTTATTGATTTTTGTTGAGTGTCCTTGTCTAATAAGTCTCTCCATGATGCATAGCTAGAGGACTTGGGGCATGGGGCATGTTTTTATTTGCTTCCCACTTTATGCTTCATTGTTTTGCACAACCATTCTTCTGGTCATCCTAGCCTCTATGCCTTGATGCGAGCATGGTTTTGGTATATTAAATTGGGTAAGCTATCATCATAGTCATCTTGACCTTTATGTCTTTGATGCTTATGTTAGAATCTTTTCATATTTCAAATTCGATATACATCACATTCATATCTTCATAGTTGCACTCTTGACTAGTGATGGTTGTGTGACGTTTCTGATATAATTCACATTCATATCTTCATAGTTACACTTGTGACTAGTGATGATTGTGTGATTTTCTGATGTCCGTTAATAATGGCCCAATGATGAAAATAAGTTCCTTTACATTCTTTTATGAATGATGAACACAAAGATCCTATGTTTGTTTCTCTATTGCAAGTACACCTTTGCATTTTCATATAGCTTGCATTGTTAGACCTCATGTTAGTTTGCATTTTAGGCTGCATTATGAGTTTGAGAGGTTTTTTTTCATCTTTCTTGTGGACTTTTAATCAACTGTGATCAAGTTCTGATCTTCATTTCCTTATCTTCTTTCATGATCTCAATCAAAATTTTCTATCTTAAACAGTTGATTAATTTTTGGGAATTCTCTCTCTTGAGGCAAATTCTCTTTCTTCTCTCCATTTCTTTCTATCTTCTTCCAAACTTCTATCTTCCATTCGCTTTCAACCCACTTCTTCTTCTTCTTCTTCTTCTTCTTCTTCTTCTTCTTCTTCTTCTTCTTCTTCTTCTCTTCTAATTCAACCCTGGGGCATAATATTTCGTGCTTGATGATCTACCTTGGTTTTGTGATCTTTATATCTTTCATCCTACATCAAGAACCTTATCTTTAGTTCAATTTGATTAAATTTATCAATTTGTTGTTTCTCCTCTATCTCATTTCAATTTCGATCACGAGGGGGCAGTACCTATCAAATTTCAATCTTTGATTCAGATTTATCAATTATATCAGTCTTTCTTGAGATACTTATCTCTGACATGTCAATTACGTATTTCAGTGTTGACTTTGTCTTTTTCAATTGTGCTTATTTTTGTCCTGATGTGTTCCCGAATCGACCACACGTTTGGGCTGTTTTGTGATCCCAAATCGACCTCACACTTCAACTGTATTCTTTGACTACATGTGTTCCTGAGTCGACCACACATTTGTCAAAGAGGGGCAAATATATGCACCCTAAAATGGTCGCCTAGACTTTGGGCCCCATTTTATTATTTTGTCATTTTATCAAATTCTTGAATCAATGCTTTGAAACATTTTCAATTCAAATCAATTTCCTTGATCAAATTGTAATTATTCAGTTATTTCAATATTTCTTAAGGTTTGATCATTTTAATTTATTTAAAAGATTTAATATCCCTTTTAATTAAATAAAATTTCTCTTGTTTAATTAAAAGATTTAATTTCCTTTTAATTAAATAAAATTTATCTTGTTTAATTAAAAGATTTAATCTCCCTTTTAATTGAATAAAATTTATCTTATTTAATTAAAGTAAATTTCTCCCTTTTAATTAAATAAAATTTCTCTTATTTAATTAAATTAAATTCCCCCCATTTAAGTAAATAAAATTATTCTAATTTATTTAAACTTAAGAAAACCCCTCTTTTAATTAAATAAATAAAAATCTCCACTTAAAGCACTTTATTTGTTGAAAAAGGCAATAAATTAAATTAAATTAAATAAAAATCTCCTTTTCATCACATCTTCCTAAGTGGTGGGTTTTTGCCTCTTAATCTCAACCATTGATCAATTCTTTTTGCCTCTTAATCTCAACCGTTCACTCTCCTATAAAAGAAAATCTCTCCTCATTTGATAATCATCAATCACCAATCATCAATCATCAATCATCAATCATTAATCATATATCGATATTAGGTTTTCATAGTATTGTTATGCTGCAGGTTTGGAGAGCAATTTTGGAGGAGGATTTGAGCACTTAAACTTGGATATTGCAACTTCTCTCTTCTTGTCTTCTTCTTCTTGCATTCATGGCTACTCATGTAGATTAGATTCATGTTTATTTTCATAGATTAAACTTGTATTTGTATTTCTTTTCATAGAATAATCATGCATTGTTATCATCTAGATTAATTTCCTTTTATGCATTGCAATCATATAGAGTAGATCTCATTTTCATGCATTTGAATCTCTCATTTTATGGTGTACTTGCATAGGCACTAACTAGGTCAAATCTGAGGGCCTCCATTTCAAACCTTTGCACTCCATGACTAGAGAGCTATGGATCTATATTTGAGGCCTCATTCTTGAGCAACCTTGGATGGAATGATTCATAGAAGTGTGTCAACATTTTAGCACACAGCCGGTACTACCTGCACCACTTAAAATCACCTTGAAAATAGGAGGTCTGACAGATCAACAAAAGAAGACAAGAAGAAAGGATAGAAGAATCTTCTTCAAGAAGAGCACCAGAGAGAGAATAGACAAAATCTGATCTTCTCACAGTTTGAGGCTACATGCATCATTAATGTGAAATGTGTCTCACTGTCTTTGATGCACCAGGTAGTTAATGCTGGAGTGGCGCCTTGGGAAGATCACCTGTCAGGGTCACCCCTCAAACTGACGTGCCTTGCTGGGGTTGCCTACTTTCTGACACCCTTATTGATTGCTGGATAGTGTCTGGTCGGCTCCGAGGAACTTGGATATGGGTCACTAAAAGAATACAAAACTATTGGATCCAAAATTCTAGAGTCTGGGAGATCATGCTTAAAGAATAATAAATTCTCAAAATACACCCTACTAGTGATAATCCCTAGAATTTGGACAACTTTATTTCCCTTTACTATTCTTGAATGCCTCTAAAACTTGGCTGAAGCCATCTTCATCTATGTCATTAATACTATTCCACTGGTCGCGGACGACTTTGAACTTCTCTTCAACTTCTCTAGCCCCATTCTGAAATTCCTCCACTAATTTCACGGATTCATGAGATCGGAGCATCATCTTAGATATTCTTGATAGCTTTCCTCCGTCGAAGTGTCCGACAGATTGATATCGGGACTCCATCAACTCATCATATTTACTGAGGACGTAGTTCTCCGGAGCACATGTTCCGGTGGTGAAGGGATCAACTTGTGTCACCCTTACAATGAATGTTTTGAAAAGGTCCAATGGATATTGGACCGCCGTGACTTTCTCCCTTAGGGCCGTGACCAGTTTCTTGCATACCTCAATTTTGAGGCCAAGTCTGGAGTACTGGGCCCGGAGGAATTCAAATAATTCCTCTCCCAAAATTCCTGTGTCTATGACGGCTTCTTCTCTGGAGTTGATGACTTCAGCTAACCCAGTCTTCCACCTGTTGACGGGGTTTTGCTGACCGGGTCTGCCAACAGTCATAAGTTGTCACCGGGTACTGGAGGTACCAGCCAACTTAGCCTGCAAAGGTTATCTGGGGAAGTTAGATTCCCTGGGCCTTCAAGCACTTGGGTGTCAGGTCACGACGGTGTGGGGTTCGGTTGGGAGAAGTGACTATTTTCGAGGGGGATAACTGGTTTCTTCAACTTGTTTTCTCTGGAGATTCAGTGAGGTGAGGTTTCTCCTAGCATTCTACACTTAGCAAATAAAATGAAAAAGATCCTGTAGGTTTAGAAACACTTCATCTAACTATAGTCATGTTTAAACATTCAAGACATCAATAATACTCTGATATACTGCACTAAATATCAAAGAAATACACAACCATCAGTTAGTACTTTATCAGTAGCGAGGGAAAAGAGGTCGTTAATCTATTTGACATATCAGAGCAGCAGACATAAAGAACATGAAACATAAAATACCATTAACTCAGAAGCATGAATGCTAACAATATCATTGCAAAGAATTCTCCCTTCTTCATTAATGTCTCTTCCAGTAAGCACTGGTGCGTGATACAATGGTGGCTCCAAGGGAGCATCTAACTACTAAAAATGGGACAATGGAGCATTGAGCTCTACAACTAGAATGAGGAATCACCTTTCTATTAATATGGACAGCAAAATCATCAATTTTGCCGACCCTTGGAAATGGGCCGGTCTGGCTATTTATACACATTCTCTTCTAAACCCTAACCCTAACCCTATTTTACATCATGTTTCAATAAAATACAATATCTGGGGGACGATACTACCTGTGCCACCCTACAAAATACCTTGAGACAAAATAGGCCTGACATGCCAGAAGAATGAGACAAGAATATACAGTAGAAGAATCAGCCTCGGGAAGAGAGCCAGGAAGGGGAAGGAAGAAAGTAGGTCCCCCGAGGATCGAGGCTACATGCCTCATAAAAGGGAAATGTGGTGCCCTGTCTCCAATGTGCTAGGTGTACTTCTGAATGATGCCTTGAGAAGACCACCCTGTCAGAAAACCAACTATTGAATCGACGCCCCCTTGATGTAGCCAACTATCTTCTGACAGCCTTTATTAACTGCTCCTGAAAGTGACCGATCAGCCTCGGGGACCGGGACACGGATCACTTGAAAGAATACAAAATTTGGGATTTGGGACTCCAGGATCTGGGAACTTACATTCCCAAAAGAATAAAGAATACTGAATGTTTGAATTTTCTCCGGCCTCCAGAGAAAGCTCAAGGTTGTTTATTATCATTGAAAGCCTAGAGGAGGCATGAGATGCCATCTTCATCTATATCTTTTAGGCTGGCCCTTTGATACTTAGCCACTTCAATTTGTTCCCCCAGGTCTGGAACATTCTCCTTAAACTCATCGGCCATTTTTGCCGCGTCGTGACCACTAAGTACCATACGAGTTAATCTCATCATTTAGGCACCATCTATCCCCTCTGGGGATTGATACCGGGACTTCATCATTTTATCAAAACTCCCCAAAACTGAATCCTCTGGCATGCATGTATCTGTACTGAGGGATTCAGCCCAGGAAGTCTTTGCTACAAAGGACTTGTATAAATTGAAAGAATATTTTACTATATTGACTTTATCCTGTAGAGTCCCCACCAGTTGCTTGGTTACCTCCAATGTGAGGTCAAGTCTGGAGTGTTGGGTCCTCATAAAATCAAATGATTCATCCCCTAGAATTCTGGATTCAGAAACTATTTCCTCTCCCAGGCCAAGGAGTTCTTCAAGCTCCACCTTCCATGCTTGATAATTTTTGATATCACCCTCCCATAGGTCAATAAGAGTCTCCACCTGGTGTAGAAAATGTCGGGCTATATATAAGTATGGGAGGGTGGATACCAGGAAATGTTGGGTGTTTCCTATCTGTAGGGCGACCCACTCGTCGACTACCTGGGCCTTCTTCTTCATTGTTCGCAGCGAGTCTGTGTCTCTTTGCGGTAGATATTCAGAGGTGGAAGCCTCCAGAGGAGCGACGTTGATAGGTCAAGCCAGCTCAGTAAGCAACCCCATAAGGTTTGCATTTTTCACCTTTTCTATCTTGAGCCTTTGGGCCTTTTTTCATAACGAGCCTCCACTGCCCTAGCTGCCTCCTTCAGCAAGTCCACCTCACCTTGTTTTCCTCTTTTTCCCAGTGATACCTCTGCAACGCTATAATCTCCAGGCTCTGCGGTTGCTTCATCAGCATTTGGGGGAGGTGTTGCCACAATGGCAACTGTTTCTCCGCCTGGCCTGGTTTGAAGAGTATGAACCATTTAGGCTTTCTTGGCCTTTGGTGGGGCCTAGACCTAAGCCATCATTTCAGCCAGGGAGAGAGGAGTTCCGGGAGTGGATGGAGATTTTATTTTCCTGCTCTCTATTAACCACTGAGGGGGTAGGGGTGGATTTTATGCTAGATTCTATTCTCTTGGTTCTTCCCCGATCTCCTGTGGCTGCTCCTCCTCAGTGGTGTGGGCCTCATCCGCCCCTTTCCCTGTAATATCTTCTTCAGCAACATCCATCTCCTCAGCCTTGTCCTCTATATGTATTGCTTTGTCTGGACTTTTTTTGGCTTCTTCAGGGATTTCCTCTTCGTGTTGCTCTTCTTGTTGTTCGGCCTCTTCTTCTATTGGCACATCCTTTAGCAGTAGGGGAGGTACTGGGCCAAGATTTAAAGTTTGGGCTGCGATAATTACTTGCCCAAAGGTCACTCTCAGGAGTGGTGCTTGGAATGTGGTGGCTGGGGTTATGGTTTTTCTTGAAGGTCCGATTCCCCCAGCAGATGTCGTTTGTTCATCCTGCCTTTGTTGGTCCACCCCCAGACTCTGCATTTTTGGAGCCTCGGAGGCAATCTCTGGCTCTGGCTCCCTTTCCTCAATCTATTTTTCCTACTCCTGTGCAAGCTCTTGCTCCACAGCCTCTTCTTCTATAGCTGGGACTTCCACCCCTGCCTATCTGGCATCCCCCTGCAGGTTCCTGAACTCATCGGTTGCAAAGACATCATCAAATCCCTCCTGCGAGGGGGGACTGGCTGGGACTTTGGCAGACTCTGTTTCCTTTTCCGGCTCTGGGGAACTGGAAGAGAGGATCTCTACTTGTGGGGCCTGGGACGTACCCAACCCCGGATCTTCCTTAGGCTTTTGGTTAAGCTCTTCTTTCTTCAGGTAACCAAAGGTGGCCTCGCATCCCTTATTGCTGTTGCTTCTATTGGATCCACCCCCGTTGCCTTCACCATTAAGGCTGCCAGCGACGGGGAGGAAGGGGGACAAATTGGCTCGACCATGAGTACTGCAGTGGCTAGCCGTGTGATTAATTGCTCCCTCATTTGTTGGGAGGCTGCCACTAACTACTTTATTTGTTCCTTTATGGGGGATTCTTGCACATGAGGGGTCATTTCTATTCCTTTTTCTTTATCCACTTCCTGCGAAGAAGTCCTGGCCCTCGGAGTTAATTTTGGTGTGGGCTGGACTGCCTGGCGGGTACTTTTGGGGCACACCTTTTTGAAGTAGGCATGACTTCACTCGACCACCTCTCGGGTGAAGTCCTCAATTGTAGGCCCTTCATGGGCATCCCAATTTACAGGTGGGAGGGTCATTGTATCGATCCCCTTTGCCTTGTATTGGGGATCGATAGTGGGGCTGACATCTGAGAAGTTCTCCAAAAACCTCTGGAGCTTCAACCTTTCCATCATGCCTGCCATCATCCTGATGTAGTACTGGCTCCGCACTTCCACATCATCTTGACAACCTTCCCAAAAATCCTCCATGTGGTAGCGATGAGGCTCCGAAGCCCGGGGAAGTGCCGCTGCAATCTTGCCGTGTAGATCAAAATTTTTCCGCGCTAGGTAAAATTCTTCTAGGTTGTACTTTTTAAACTCGTTATCCACCTCTTTTGTGATGGCCAGGCTACATGAGTAGTTCCCACAGATGATTGGGAATGGAATATTGGGTATCTTCTTCAAGGTAAAGAGTTCATGTAACTCCATCAATTGTCTGCAGTATTCCAAGAGCACGATCTTGTCCCCACAATGTTTGGAAAACAAGTAGGGTTTCCCAGAGAAGCCAATGACCCTAATATAGGTGTGCTATTGGAATTGGATGTAGTAATGTCCATAACTCCGGACCAAATTCATCGCCTCTATGGATAGGTAGTATCCTGTGTCTCGGGTGGGTGTGAGCAGGTGATAGTAAACGAACGCATCATTTACTCGGCAAAAGCTTGGGAAGCTGGCCTCCCATTGAACCTGCAGGAAATGGTCCCATGGTGCCTTTTGTCCTGGGCCAATCCTGAGCACTCCATCTGTAAGTAGCCCATGGGTGTGGGGCCTATGCTGTGTCAGGGCCTAGAAAATATAGGAAGTCATATAAAATTTCTTCTTCCTGGCCAATTGGAGGAACTGGGAGTCGACGTGGTTTGAAATTATAGCCACCCAGTCGAAGTATCCTCCCTTGGTGGAGATGCCGAGGAGGAAGTAATACATCCATTTGTCAAATTCTTGGGCAGAGGGGTGCCCAAAGACTCAGGCCAACGCTATCATTCCCATCTGAATGCTTTCTTTGAACTCAGACCTGGAAATTTCTATCTTCATCCTCTTAGGGTCCCTCTTTGGAACCTTGAGCCAATGAGTGTTCATGTATATTTGGGTGGCATCCTCCAACTGCGTGAATTGGGCCAAGGTGTCTGCCCTTGTAACCATAGAAGCCTTGGCAAATTGAGGGATCCCCAAACCCGCCTGGAATGTGTCAGGGTCGAGGGATACTAGAGGAGTAGGGTACCCGGTTGGTTTGGCGGCTATGAGCATAACAACCCAAACATAAGAGTTGTAATTGGCGGCCATTATCAAGATAAGCTCCAGAGATTGTACAGAGAATAGGAAACAAGCCGCCTTAAGGATTCCAGAGTCCCTGACATTGATGGCTAGTTGATCTCCAGCCTATCGCTGGATGTACATTATTTTTACTAAGGCCTGCATTTCTGGCCATGTCCCGATGCTGGTGTCGGTAACAAGTTTAACTTTGGACTCGATCTTTGAGCCCATGATAACGCTGCCTTGCACAAACTTCATGGTCAGGGGCAACTTCTCCAGGGCCCTTTCCATTTTGGATTTTACCGCCGCCCTGGTAGCCGTTGCGGAAGGTAGTTCTGAACTTCCAGGCGGAGAGGATGTAGATGCCTCAGACATGATTGGGAAGTGTACTCTAGAAACCTGCAAGGAAAAGCAACCGTCAGAATGTATTAACAAATAAATACTTTAGGGTCCGGAGATCTTACCACCGTGACGCCTGCTTTTTCTGAAAAGTTAGTTTCATTCAAAAAGAACCGAAAAGCACACGTATTATATGAACTTTAAGATTGACTGAACATCCAGGTCTGAAAATTTTATCGCGTTTGGTAAGGACACGGGATGGATGATGGTAGGAGACCTGAAGCCTAGAGAAGTAGCCGTTGGTGAGGATGTGTAAAAAGGCCCACCATCAAGCCCACGTGGGCGCCACATGCATAAGTAATAAATAGGAGTTATGGTGATGATGGCGGAGCCAATTGTCTGAATGCACGAAAAGTGAAGGCCACTTAGATGGAATTGATTGCGCGCATGGGACATAAATGAGGTTCTGGCTGGTTTTATAGAGGAGAGAGAAAATCACCTATTTGAAATCGGCCGAGAGTCGAGTTTCAAACAAGGGGTTTTCTGTCTTGAAATGAACTTACAGACGAAAAACCAGTGACACAGACAACTCAACCACCATGTCAAGCTTCTTGGAAGGATATACATAAGATATACACAAAGAGCCAAGGGATATATATATGGGGAATGGAAGGATATACAATAAATATACACAAACTTACACATATCTACACCGTGAAACGACATCCGCAGGAAACTAGGCAAGGCACAAAGTATATACAACTTTCTACATTATATACAAGCTAACTACCAGAACAGAGGGAGGACAACCCTCTGGCAGAGCCGACCCACCAACGGGCGGCAAAAACCAGAAAAAGGGAAACAAAAGAACCGAAAGATAGTAAACAAAAACAAGACGGAGAAGGAACACCAGACAAGCGGAAAAATTGACGGGAAAAGGGGACACCAACCTGATAATGTTGAAATGAGAAGGAAAGAAGTCACCACGGAGGCTCTGCAATAGCTACAGCTGCCAATCGATCACAACCCGCCACCACGAAGCACTCACAATCACCTGAAAAGGATGGAAGTGTTAAGCACTGATTGTCGTTAATTCTCTGCAAATCACTCTGTAATCGCTCTGAAATTGCTCTGAGTGCTTGAGTGTTTTAATCGCGATAAATGTGAAAGTGACAGATAACGTCTATTTATACCCGTGGTAAAAAGGCAATCCACCTCCTTTCGGCAATCTTCAGACAAGAAAACCTCTGAACCTTAGACTCGGGGAATCCCCGCGACGATCACCTCTCGGTCATCATGGCGAAGAATCCCGAAGTCCAGAATCTGGCTCCCAACAAAGAACAACCTCCAGGACCGGAGTCCCGGAGAAGGAAAACCAACAAAAAAAAACATGACAGCGAGGAAGAAAACCCCAGAGAAAGAAAACAAAAAGAGAGAAGGCAAGAGCCGAAAGAAAAAACAAAACACACAAAAGAAAGAAAAAGGGGGACCCAACATTTTGCACACAAAATGTAGGGACGGGGATGCAGGGCATAACACCACCCTTCATATTTCTCCAAATTTCCTTCCCATATAAAAATTGCATTGGTTACTTGGCCCAAGATATTTTTAGCCAACTAAAGGTCTGGGAGCGATACATCTAAAAATTTCCTTACGACCGTTATCTGCTCGGTGACCCACCCATCCACAGCCTATGTCTTCTTCTTCATGGCCCTAAGAGCATCCACGTCACCCTATGGAAGCGGTGGTCCAGGGGTGGAAGATTCTAGATGGATCATGGATAGGGGTTATGTAAGCTTTGCTATAAGTTCGAGGATATTTTAGTTCTTTTCTCTTTCCTCCTTAAAATTTTGGGCCTATTTATCATACCGTGCCTCTACTACCTAGGTTGCCTCTCTTAGCAGGTCCAACTCTCCCTACTTATCTCTCCTCCCCAGAGGTACCTCCATGATTGTATAATCTTTGGCCCTTATCATCACCGCATCTGCATTTGGGGGAGGTGTTGCAATTATTGCCACTGTGCTTCCTCCTGTACCAGTCTGAAGGGTATGGACTGTCCTAGCCTTTTTAGGCTTCTTGGCCTCTGTGTTCTGGGCCATCATTTCAGCTAGGGAGAGTGGAACACCTGTTGCTTCCACCAAAGCCTTTCTCTTTCTAGATTTCACTAGCCATTGTGGCGGCTAGGGCAGTTTTTTTGCTAAGGCCTGAGTATTGGGACTCCCTTCGGAGTCCGGTGGTGCATTCCCAATATCTGCAATTTCATGCGGCTCTTTCTCCTTTTCTTGTTCTTTTTCTCCAAAGGCTTGTGTATCTTCCACCCTAGTGGCATCCTTACCCATGATTTCTAGGATCTCCTTTCCACTGGCATTAGCATCACCTACATCATCGAGTATTTCCCCGCCCTTCTCAGCATCAGGTGAATCGATATTCATATCTTTGGGGTTTTTCCCCTCATCCTGCTGCTGTTGTTGTTCTTCTTTGGCATTATTCACCAGGATATCATTCTCCATCGTAACATCCTCTGGAGGTGGTAGAGGTGTTTGGCCAATGTTTAGCATTTGGGCCGCTGAGATCGCCTCGCCAAATTTACTCAGGGGCACTTGATCACCCAGAGTAATCAAAGGCACTTGGAGCATGACGGTTGGGGGTACTGTTGATCCCATAGGTCCAGTTTCCCCAGTCATCAATTTATAATCAGTTGTTTTCCTTGATTTGGTCTCAGTCCTGTGGACCGGTGTTTCTTCTCGCTCGGGCTCCTTTTATGTTTCTACCCGAACTTGTTGCTCTGCGACAACTTCTTTCTCTGGGATCTCTTCCTCAGTGGGGGTCTTTTCCTTCTCTTGGGCGGAAATTTATTCCACCACCTTATCTATTTCCCCATTTAGGTTCATAAGCTCATCCATTCTGAAGATGTCTTCAAAGTTGTTGTGCCGGGGAGAGACCTCTGATATATCATCCATTTTGGGGGAATCCAAACTGACCTCTACTGGGGGAATATTGGGCATGCCAGGGCCCATGTTTGGGCTTGGGGTAGTGTTTACTTTCTACTTCTTCTTTATTTATAATGGGCCCCCAACATCCATAATATCTGCAGAATCCACCTCGGTAAATGTCTACTTGCTCATTAGTATTGCCAACGACAGGGATCCTGCTGGGTGAGCGGATGCCACTGGAGTTGTGAGGAGACCGCGGGAAAGATGAGAACTTAGCTTTTGGCTCATCAACCTAGATGTCTCCATCTGTTCCTATATTTGTGCCATCATGGGGAGAACTTTCTTTCTCCTTGCCCTTTCTTTTACTTGGTCCGGTGGCTCCAGAGGTTGAAGCATACCTCCGCACAATTGGGCCTTTTCGGGTGCTCCTCGGACACACCTGCTCAAAATACTTATGAATATTGTCAATAATGGGGTGACATACCTCATCAATTGTTAATTTCTCTGGGGTGTCCCAATCCACCGCAGGGAGATCCAATTTATCGATCCCTTGTTCTTTATATGATGGGTCCTCCAGAGGCCCATCGCCTGTGAAATCTTTTGGGAAGACCCAAAGGTTGGGACCTTCATTAGACCTTTGGACATCCGAGAGTGCTTCTGGGCTCGGAGATCAAAATTGTCTTGGCAATTTGCCTAGAAATCTTCAATATAATCTTTGTGTGGCTCGGATGTCCAGGGTAGCACCTCCCTTATTTTTCCTACTAGGTCAAAATTACTTCTGGTGTGGTGGAATTCCGCCAGTCCCAGAATTTTAAGTTCATTGTTAGCCTCCTTGGCCACCGCAAGACTACAAGAATAGTTCCCAAAACCATCAGAAACATAATTGATACGACCTTCTTCAAGGAAAAGAAAGCATGAAGCTCCAAGATTTGCCTGTAGAACTCCAAAAGAATGATCTTATCCTTGCAATACCTAGGGAGTAGGTAGGGTTTCCCGGAGAAGCTGGTCACCTGAATGTATGTATGCTACTAGAATTGGATAAAATAATTTCTATAAGTGCTCACCAGGTTCATCGCCTCCTGCGACAACTGGTACCTGGTGTCCCGAGTAAGTGTCAAAATGTTATGGTAGACAAACGCGTCATTTACCTGACAAAAAATAGGGAAGCTAAGTTACCACTGGACCTAGGGATAATGTTCCCATGGCACCAAATAGCCGGGCCTGTTCTTGAGAACACCCACTGTTTACAATCCCTTAAAAGCAAGTCTCTATTGAGCTAGTGCCCACAATACATAAGATGTCATGTAAAAATTTGAATTTTGGAGGACGCTCTTTAGCTGCGCATCTACATGATTGGCGATGATAGCCACCCAGTTGAATGTCTGACTGTGGGTGGTGATGTAGTAGAGGAAGTAATACATCCATGCCAAAAATTCCCAGGCATGAGGCTCTCCAAAGAGCCTGCATAGAAATATGATTCCCACCTGAATACATTCTTTAAAGTCCCCATGGGGAATCTCCAGCCTCATCTTTTTATAGTCCCTTCTCAGGGACTTCAACCAGTGAGTATTGAGATGTTGTCAGGCGAGGAGGGAAGCTTCCCCAAACTCCTTCAATTATGTGGACCAGAAGAGGACAATAGCTCCCTTGAATTGGGGGGTCCCCAGCCCTGAAGCAAAAGTGGCCACATCCAAATTAACGATGGGCGCTGGGTAGTGTAGTGGTAGAGGATCAGCGAGAAAAACAACCTAGGTGGGGGCGTTGTAGAGCATTGCTAGTTGAAGTATCAGCTTTTGTGCTTTCACTGAATAGGGAAAACTTGCAGCCTTGATAATTCCGAAGGTGGCCATGTACTTCTCCATATCATCTCCAATGGTCCTCTGTTAGTATATGGCTTGGACCAAGCCCTACATTTTAGCCCATAGTGCAGGCTCTATATCTGTTATTTCTTGTAGTTTGGAGTCCACCTTGGACCCCACGAGAATACCCTCTCTTGGCTATTTGGAGGGTAATGGTAGTTTGGCCAGCATCTTTTTGGTCTTAGTTTTTGTGGCCACCCGAGTGGAGGTAGTCGGAAGCTCCAGACTATCAGGAGGAGTTGTTACTTTAGACATGTTGATTGGATTGTCTGCAACTTGCAAGACCAGAGAATCGTCAATACATATAATATGATAAAACAATATAACTTTTTAGGGACTCTGGGGAATTCACCACCATTTCGCACCTATTCAAAAGTATTAGTATGCATTGAAATCCCAGAATATAAAATTTAACAAGGATTGGGTTCTGACTAACACCCAGGGGCTTGGGATATTATTTTAGGCAACACAAATGGGGTGAAGACCCAGGGAATTCTCCGCACCCAGAGTCTGGCAAAACTAGCCATTGTCGACATGACTGGCAATGAGCCATACTCGGCTGACATAAGTCATCACGTGGCCACGTGAAAGGTGGCATAAAGGCTCTTAATGGTGACAAGTGGGATGACACAAGGGAAATGAATACCAAATCAGATGGGTTTTGAATGCTCATTCATGGGAAAATTAATCCCACCATTAAGATGACATGACAAAGGAGAGAGAAAGCTGCTATGGATCGAATGGGCAAGGTGCTGAGTTTGAGCCATGTGAGCATCATGAGGGCGAGCTCAGTAATCTATTCTGAACATGAAAAGGGTGTGATGAGATCACCACAAGAAAGAAGGATATACATGGAATATACAACTTTACATAGGGCCGAAGCACCGCGAGGGCTGAAGCACAACTCACAGGTCGATCGAAAATGAGCCTATATACAACTGTTTACATAGAATTATAGAACTTACAAGACTTTTACAGGAACTACCAAGTATATACAAGCTATTTACACCAGCTTACAACTACACAAAGGGCGGATGACCCTCTAGCAGATCCATCCCACCAACGGGAGGCGACAACAGAAACAAAACCAGAATAAAACAGGAAACACAAAGACACATCAAGAAACAAAATGGAGACAAAAACCAGAAAACCACACCAGAAAGCATGAAGGAGAACCAAAAGGGCCTACCTAGAAACATGGAGAATGTGAATAGAAGATCATGGGAGGCATTCTATGAACTAGGAAGCTTCAAATGACTGCTAACACACCACTGCAAACTACTGCTAATTCACTTGTTAATCACAGAGAGAAACTCAAACTTAACACTGTTGAATCACCTTAATCGCCTTTAAATCTCTCTAATCACTGAGTATTTTTATCACGGTAAATGTGAAAGTGATTGGTAAATCCTATTTATACCCCTAGGGTAAAACATTTCACTTTCCTTCCGCAAATTCTGGAAAAGGCAAACCTCTGGACTCTAGGACTGAGGATTCCATGTAGCCACACCTTCTCACAAAAGAAGACATGATGGCAGAGAATCCCAGAGTCTGGGATCCAACAAGAACAAAGAAGACAAACACCCAGGGACCAGGTCCTAGAGCAAAGACAACCAAAAAGAAAAAAACAACCCTCGCGGAAGCAAAGTCCAGAGGGAAACAAAAGGAAACAAAAGAGAAACCAAGGAAAAGAAAAAAGAGAAAAATGGGGACCCAACATTTTTCCTACAAAATGTAGGGATGGGTATGCAGGGCATAACAACTTCAAAACTGCAGGTCCCACTAACCAGGTTAGATAGGTGTCAGTTAGTTGCTTTGTCTCAAACATTCAATCTTGTACACTTTACCATTAAGGATTTACGCTGACCACACAATCAGATTTAACTTAAGTTTTGTTTACCTTAATCTTTTAGAATTCAACCAGACCCACTAGGACACGTGTTCCTCAGACACAATGCCTCAAAGGCTAATCTGACTACATCTCCGCTTTAAGGCTTTACTCCCACCATCAGATCTCTTAAAACTCAAATGCATATTAACTTTACCCCTGGTCACCAAATTGTAGGTCTTACTTAACTGGAAGGACATGTGGTACACGGGTGTGATGCCTTGAATACTATCTCTCTATCATCTTTTCTTTAAGGCATCATGTTGATCGTCAGATCTTCTGCAACTTGACAGTCCTTTACCTTAACTACCCTGTCATTGATCGGACCCACCTAGGAAACATGTTTATCAGGTGCAATGCCTCAATGGTTAGATCCTGATCATCTCTACATTTGGGCTTCACGCCAACAGTAAGATCTTCACTAACTTACTACTTCATCTTGTTCTTTTAGTCTTTGTGCTGGCTATTGGATAAAATCCAAGTTGTCTTCCATTTACCTTGTCTTAAGCTTCAGACATGGCCCGCCACTTTCCATGTGTCATGATGGCGCAATTCCTTAAAGGTTACGTTAGATCTAGCACAACTTATAAATGAGGCTTTACGCTCACTGTAGATATTCTTCCAACCTGATCTACTTTTATCTTGTCTTAAGTTGCAACCACTTTCCACGTGGCAAACAAGTGCAATGCCTTGAGGAATAAAGATCACCATCTTCACTATCAAGGGAAAGCGTCGGTTGTTAGATGAAAAAAAACTTGCATGATAGATGGAAAAGTCATAAAGCATCTCAGGGAAACAAAACTTAGGAAAAATTAAAAGGGAACCCCACTTAGGACTTAGGAAATAAAATATATGGCCCCAACAATGACAACTTAAAAACATGACGTAAGTGACTTAAGTTACATAACAAGTAACTTCATTTTATAACAGCTCATGAGGGTTTAGGGTTTAAGCCACAAACCATAAACAGTTCCAGAGACAGGAAAGAAAACTTAGGACCATGAAAACTTTTGAAATAGACCAAGCAAAGATAAATATGCAAAGAATGATGTGTAATGATCCTAATTCTAAGGTCTCTTGGCTTAATATTGCATATTGGAGCTATTGCAGATGTCTGAGTGAAAAATTGACTTTCTGGACTGTGATAGCGATGCTTGACAGAGTGAGTTTCTGTGCTTTGGGAATATCTTACAAGTGATGAAGATTTAAGCAATGTGAGCTTAAGAGATGACAAAAGGAAAATTGAGGAATGTTTTCCTTTGAGCACAAGTTGTTTTTGTATCATGACATTTTTTGAATTGGTCTAATAGTGGCTCTAATTGGGGATGAATGTATCTTGCAGGCATGACAAGATTACAGAACTCTAAGTTGAGCAGACTACCTATAGGAAAATAAATTAACCTACAAAAACCAGAAAAGGCAAGGAATATGTACACAAAACTTATGTATACCGAGTGTTCATGGATTCAAAGAACATCAAGAGAAATAGAACTTCAGGAACTGTGAACCGAGAATTCCAAAAAATTTCTAGTTGTATCCTTCAACACATAAGAATCAGAACCCCATTTGCTGTCAATGATATATGGTCCTAACCAGATAGGATCAAACTTTCCATTTTTTCCTTTATCCTCCAATCTGGCATTCCACATTAAGACCAAATCATTAATCTCAAAATTTCTTGCAATGGTCCTTTTGTCATACATATCCTTACATTGAAGCTGCAACATAACATTTATATCATGTGCTTCCCTTCTTGATTCATCCAACAGTATCAAATCATCCATTCTGATCTTCATCTCATCATTAAAATCATCATCATATTTCTAGATAAATTTGTACATTTGTAACAGGTTATTCCGAGGCAATCTAGCATCTATACCATATACTAAATCAAAGGGTGCATAACCAATGAATTTCTTAACTGTTACTCTATCAACCCATAATGCTTGTTGCAACTTTGAATCCTAGGCCCTTTTGTTTTTATCTAATACTCTTTTTGAAATCTTTATTAGGCTCTTATTACAGGATTCAGCTTGTCCATTCCCCTGTGGATGATATGGGGAAGAATAAGAAATTTGGATTCCATACTGCTGACAGAAATCACTAAACTCTACAAATCTAAAACACATAGCATTATCTACCACAATATTTTCAGGACAACCAAACCTAGTGAGGATATTTTGAAGCATAAAATCAGTGACAATTTTACAACTAACCTTTTTGGTGGGAATTTCATCAACCCACTTAGTAAAGTAATCATGTTCTACCAAGGTCCATAAATGACCTCCACTAGACTTGTTAGGAATCTCTCCAATGAAATCCATTCCCCATTTTTGAAAAAGTGCTTCAACTATAAAAGGCCTCAAAGGTAAATTTCCACTAAACTTAAGCTTACCTGCAAATCCCTGGCAAGCATCACATTTCTTGACATAACTGTGGGCATCCTTGAAGATAGTAGGCCACCAAAAACCAGACCTCATAATCTTATGTGCAGTAGTCTTAGCCATGTAATGTCCCCCACATGCACCATTATGCATTTGTTCCAACAAGCTCTTGGATTTATCATAGTCCACATATTTGGGAAATACTCCTTCATTGCTCCTCCACCATAACTGGCATTGTATTATTGCATAATTACTGGCATGCAACTTAATTGTTCTCTTTCTGTTTTCATCCATTTCAGGAGGCAACATCATTTTTGTAAATATCCAATGATGTCCTTATACCATTCACAACAATCCATATCACAAATATAAGGCCTTTGCTCTTCTTCTAAAATATTTACCTGATTTGCATCTAAATTTCTCTGAGCCGTTAATTTTGCAAGTCCAAGGCCTCTGACCAATTTTGTGATCTGAATGTCAATATTAAACTCTTGGATTTTTTTCATCCATCTACACCTCCTTCTTAAAACTTCCTGTTGAACTAGAATGTCCTTCACAACAACATTAGGTACATAAGAAACTATAGTTGCTCCTACCAAATAACACCTAAAAGATTTGACAACTTTAACCAGAGCATATGCTTGTTTTTCCATGATGTCATACTTTACTTTTGTTGCTTGCAAAGACTTACTGAAAAAGTAAATGGGTTGTTCAACTCCCTCTGAATTCTTTTGTAACAATACTACAGCCACCGTATTGTATGAAGCAAAAGAGAAAATATGCAAAGGCTTGTCATAATGAGGTGTTCTCAAAACAAGAGCATCTTTGATAGCTTCTTTAATACCTGAAAATACTTTAGATGATTCTTGACTCCATTCCACCTTGGCTCCTTTCTTCATCATCTTTGAAATGGGAATACTAATTTCTGCAAAATTTGTAACAGATCTCCTTAGGAAATTCACCTATCCAAAGAAAGATTGAATGCACTTGAATTTCTTTGGCTGAGGGATTTTATCAATAGAAGCAACCATTTTAGGGTCAATTCTTATTCCATCTTTAGATACAATATATCCTAGGATTTTTCCCTCAGTGACTCCAAAATAACATTTCTTTGGGTTGAAGGAGACTCCATATTCTAAAGCTCTAACAAAAATCTTCTCAAGATGATCATAGTGTTGATCTTATTTTCCTGAATAAGTTGTCAAATCATCTTGATAAACAACTAGAAAGTTATTTATGAAATCTGCAAATGCCACATCCATGGCCCTCTGAAAGGTTGCCCCAATATTTGTTAAGCCAAAAGGCATTCTCACATAAACATAAGTACCCCATGGTGTGGTGAATGCAATTTTAAATTGTCCATATTCCTTAATGATGACTTGGTTATATCCTGAGAACCCATCCATCATAGACATTAATTCAGACCCAGTAAATCTTTGTAACATGGCTTTCATATTTGGCAAACCATAATTATCTTTTAATGAATTTACATTCAAATTTCTAAAATCTACACAAAGTCTGATATCACCATTTTTCTTTCTCATTGGTACCAAATTTGATACCTATGTTGAGTGTCTAATGGTTTTGATAATCCCACCATCTCTCATCTTTTTTAATTGTTCTTGCATTTTTGGTGCCAGGGTAGGAGTGATAGGTCTCAATTTTTGTCTAAAGGCTTAGCACCATCCTTTAATGAAATCTCATGTTGAAACAAATCTTCTCTATAAGCCTTCAAATCCTCATAGGACCATGCAAAAACATGCCTATACTTTATGAGAAGATCAAACAATAACTTACTGATTTTAGGAGACAAATTTTTAGCAATATATACATTCTTAGGGTTTTCAGTTGTTCCTATGTTTACTTCTTTCAAATCTTCAAGATTACGTACATTATTTGCAGAAACAACTTGTCCTTATTATCAAAAGCTTTTTCAAGAAAAACCAGCCCCTTGGGAACTCTATTTGACAGTAATTGAAGTACCTTTTTACCAAAAAATGATATCTTTATTATCCAAGGTTTCAATACATCCACTGAAATCCATTTCTTTGTCTAAAAAGTCTGCTTCAGAATTCAAAAATCTCAAAATATCTAAGTCATCTTCAAAGACTTGCCAATTTTCAACATTGTATGGTATTGAAGGCCTAAATTGAATCTCTATTTTAGAAATTCTTGCAAATGTAATATCCTCAGGTCTCAAAGAAATGTTTTCTAGTAAATCTGCCATTTTTTTCTGACCTCTATCTATCCACTCAACACCAAATGCATCAAATTTTTCCAATTCATCCCAAACAACATTTTTATACTGCTTGAGTCTCTGATTTTTTCAAACATATTTGGTTTTAATTTGAGATATTATCAATTGAGAGTCTCCAATCACTTTGATACCTTTTATCTTATGTTTTGAGGCTAATCTCAAACCTATTAACAAAGATTCATACTCTGCAACATTATTTGTGCATGTAAATAACAATGTAAAAGAAAACTTGAAGGTCTTACCATTAGAAGCTATTAATAGGATTCCTGCACCAAATCCTTCCTTAGAACTCACTCCATCAAAGTTCATGGTCCAAAAATCACACTGGTCCATCAATTTGTTTTTCATCAGATAACAACATAGGCTGAGTTCCTTCTTCAACCCCTATATCTTATACTTAAAAAGATCCAATATCAATATCCACAAAGCAATTCATATCATCATCTTCATTTATTTCAGTCATGTGTGGAGTCCTTCTTTCCCAAGACACCTTGACATTGTTACCAGCAATATTGAAAGTAGAAAAAGACAGGTCACATTGTATACTTCCTCCCATTGAAGCACTCCATTTTCTTGACAACAACACTCCATAATGAGGAGGAATATCGACAACCAAGACACTCATGGTAAACACTTTGTCAGGACATGCAACTAGCTTATAAGGAAAAGCCTTAATAGTACCAATAACAGGGATTTCTCTAGAGTCCATTTCTTTACATATTCCATGAGGAGAATCAACTTGTAATCCCATTGACTTCATTATCTCTGTAGACATAACAGTATTAGATGCTCCTGAATCTATCATACAATTTTTAAGCATCTTACCATTGATAACCAAAGTTAGGAAAAAAGGATCAAAAACTCATAAAGGATTGTTTACATGATTTGTATTTAAATAAAGCTGAGGAATTTTTGAAATCATCTCTTTAGACTCTTTTCCCTTGCTTTATGAATTGTCTTGTATATTTTTCATCTTTTCAACATCTTCTGGTTTTTTAGATCTTATTGAAGAAACACCATCTAGCATTGTGAGGACCTTCTCTTTATGTTCCTCAATTCTCATCATTTCAAAAAATGGAACTTTAACAATCATTTGTGACAACAATTACCCCATATCAATAAGGGTATATGTTACATCAGAGGATTTTTGTTTCTCAACAATAATATTACTATTCTCAACTTGAATGGTCAAAGTTGACTCTTCCTTCTTTGATTTCTTATTGTCCATTTTAGGAGGGGAAGAACTTGTTTCTAGTGTCTTGGATTTTAGCTCATGTACAATGTTTGAACCATTTGATTTGTTTACATGTTTAACCTTTAGCTTACTTACACCCTCAGTAGATTATCCCTTCTTTCGTGTCTTCTTGGTGTCTAATTTGTTTCCCCTGATAAAAATGCTAGCTGGTTTGCTACCTGCATCACCAACTACTCTGTTTCTCAAGTTATAATTACTTCTTGCTTTAGTAACAAGATCAACTATAATTTGTGCTCTTTCCTCATCAAAAGGTCTTCCCATCTTGTAGACTCCTTATTATTCTGAGCATCACATCTTATATTATCAACTTTTTCTTCTTCATTATCAGAAAAAAATTGTTGATGATACACTTCTACTCTACCTTGTGAGCCATACATATCATGGTTCTCAATTTCATTATCAGAATCTACTTCAGGACATGAAGATGAGTAAGTCATAGCACAACCATTGTAATCATACAACTCACCTTCCTCCTCTCCTTGTTCCTCATTTACATTTATATTCAGAGAAACAATACAATATTTAGGATTATGTGGGGACTGACAAGCTTCACACCAATAATCATCATTACACATGTTAATAGAATTTTTTTGTAGAGGATCGAGAGTCCTATTGTTAGGCTTGTCCTTTCTTTGTGGGACAATAGGTTTCCCATCCTTAAATTGGGTACCATAAGGATAATTTTGCATCTTTGTTTGTTGACTATAAATGTTATGGGATGACCTACTATTATGTGGAGCTCTATAATATTTATGTTCTGGTTCCTTTTGATTGATCCTAGTAAGCCTCCCATCATCCCTTCTACCCATTTTTGCTTATATGTTTCTATTCAATTCTATATTAACAGTTGTCTTATAGGCGTCACTAATTATTTTAGGATTTTTATCTCTAAGATGATATCCCATTTTAGAATCAAAAGCATTTAAATAAGTAGCAAGACATACCTTCTCATCAAGCCTTATTTTTTGAAAAAGCATATGCATAGCCTTTTTGAACCTTGTATTGAATTCAACAACTTCCTCATTTGAATTTTTCTTTATATTGTTAAATTCATTCAACAAGAATCCCTCATTTGTCTTATCACCATATTGATCCTTAAAGAAATCTATCAGTTCATCCATATACCCCACAGAACCATAAGATAACCCTCTAAACGACTCCCTAGCATCTTCAATTAGAGACTGCAATTTTTTTTTCATCAAGGCATCCTCATGTATGATGTTATAGTCATCCATGATATCAATAAACTTCCTTAAATGTTCCTCACAAGTAATAACATTATTTCCTGCAAATTAGGGAAGTCTATCTCCAATCTCATTTGGGACTGCATTGGGATAACCATGAATATCAATAAAAAGAAAATTGCTTGTACCTTTCTGCATGAAATGACCTTCTTTGGAATTTTTCATCATTTTGGAAAGTAGATGCTTTGGCTTTTGATGTTGATGCATTTTCAGCACCAACATGAGAAAGCCTAGAAGATTGAATGAGGAAATCAATCTTCTTCTTCATCTCTAAAGTAGTAGCATCCGCTTCTACTTTCTCATGCATTTTGGCCATGGTTTCCTTCTCCCTTTTGGATTTTTCAAGGTCAATGTCCAATTTAGACATTTGATCTATTGGAACTTTGTGACTTTTGAGTTCACCTATTTCAATTCCTGTCACCTTCTTCTTTCCTTTATCTTTATAACCTTCAGCATCAATACTTTGGTGAGTGGCAGGTTTCTCTTGATCCCTCTTAATTATTTCAGCATAATTTTTTGCTTGCTATTTTAATCATTGTTTTTGTATTTTCTTATTGGCCTTCTCTTTCTTCCTTTGTTCTATGATGGCCAATTGTCTTTTGATAAGTTTCTCCTCTTCATCAAGCTCTGTAGAGGAATCTTCAGAATCTGAGATGGTGGTATCAGACTCCTCTTCCTCTCTTTCACTAGGAGAACTGTTATCTCCGTATGCATCCAATCCCAATTCCGGAGCCTCTTCATATTTGAATGTATTTCCTTCATGGCTATATTGATTTGGATCTTCTCTCCTAGTGTTCTCCTCTTGTCTCTCGGTGTTGGATTATCTGGATTATCTTTGTTCTTCTTTTCTCTCTAGGACTGTCTAGCCCTTGAAGTAATTGGAATTCCACCTTCTAATTCAATTTCAGGATGCTCTTTGACTCTAGATCTGGCATTCATATTGAAGAGAATGAATATGTATTACTCAACACTGATTGCAGAGGTTTCTTTGAGTCACCACCCAACACAAGTTTGGAAAAATACAGTACTAGCTAATATGAATACTACAATGAGGAAAAAGATAAGACAAAGGATTATGAATAATGGTTAAAACAAGAATAATTATTTTCTTTCAATTGTCAAATCCCCAACAGAGTCACCATTTTGTTGGTGTTTGAAAACATTTATGCTATAAAAAGCTACCAATAAACCTTGAGACTGATGTTAGGAGTGGTTAGCTCCAAGTATGATAGCTTTACAAGGTAAGTGGACTAACTATAGGGTCAAGACCACCCTCTGCACTTCTGGCTCTGCAAAACCAAGGAGGGTGCACCTAATCCAGATAAATATTTAAATTTCATGACTCCTTATACTCTAGATTTTAACAACAGATAAATGGTAAGAAAGTATGAAATGATAACCACTCGTTCAGTGAATCTTCACTACCATTCATGACACACAAGAAACAACCACATAACTTAAAAGGAACTAAGATGGTTTTGATGTTTTTGATAGGGCATAATATAACCAAGTGTATTTAGATATGTATCAATGCATAAAATACTCATTACTGATCAATGATTTATCCATTGGGCAATGCTTTTAGTTCAAATACATGATAGAGAAAACTAACTATTGTCAAGGACTCAAAACCATAAATACAAATAAATCAGATTAAACACTTCTTATAAGATCCTTCTGTAGAAAAACCCAAAGAACTTATGTCAAAATACAAAGCATTATTTGATTTGATCCTAGATCAAATTAAGGACTAATGACATATACACAGATAAATTCCATGCAATGAATAAAAAGATTCACAAATCAACAGGTAAGCACCAAGGAGAGACTTAAATCTAAAGTAAACTATTAAGTACAGAGAGTCCAACTTCAATTGCAAAATGCTTCAAAACACATGCCACTTCAATAAAATGAAAAAGATCTACAACTTTCTGTTCTATAATAATACTTTCTAGATATACATCTACTATACTCACTGGAAATAGTAAATTAACTTAATGCCTGTGTTACTTCCCAAAATTTTCCAGCTTCTACTAAATGATCTTGGAAGTTATTTTATAAGCCAATGACTACAACAAGCTTCAGATCATTTAGGGTTAGGGATAAAACCTATTAAAATATTACATGATAGAGAACATTAAATAATCACAACAACCAAGCAACCCTGTCATATAGACTAAATCATTCATTTGAAACATTCTGTAGAGAAGAATCTGATTTGGCTGCCATCCACCTTGGGAAACTAAAGAATAACACCCTGCAACATAAAAAAAGAATTAAATATCTGACTTGCATTAATTACCCTAGGAGACTTAACCCCCAAGAATTATAGAAAACCAACTATCCTTCTTTGAAAATCTCAGGACCCTGAGAATCTGATCTGATCTGCATTATAAAACTCTGAAACAAATCCTCATTGATGGCAAAGAACAGAATATGATAAGCCAAAAGATTAAAAATTGATTAACAAATTAACCAAAAACCCTAAAGAGATAACTCTGCAATAAATTTCTTTAGAATTGCCAAACCTTCCTTCATACAACATCCAACAGCTGTTCATACATGACACAAAAGATCAAATTCCCTAATTTATCACTCTATAGTATAAGACATAGATCATCGCTTTGAAAACCCAAAGAAACATGTTTGAAAATTTGAAAATCCACTCCAGTAGCTACATGTGGCACGAAAAACTCCATTGACGATACAGATTTAAACTTTATCAGAATTTAAAATACATCCGTTGATCTTATTTAAGTCACCCAAGATTTGAAAATATGATCGGATAGGTGCCACGCAGACATGATGCATTTATGGTTAGATCACAATCATCTTTCTTTTGAGGCTTCACGCAGTCCGTTAGATCTCTTTAAAAGTGATTTCCTTTTAATCTTCATTTACATCTGGTCAGGTCGCATCACATGTCTAGGTGTCACAGAGGCGCAATGCCTCGATCACTAATTGACGATCATCTCCTCTTTAAGGCTTTATGCCAACCATTTGATCAACACTAACTACACTACACATTAATCTCACCCTTGGCTTCAACACTGCAGGTCCCACTAACTAGGGTTAGATAGGTGTCAATCAAGTGCATTGCCTTAAACATTAGATCTTGCACACTTTACCATTAAGGCTTTGCACTGACCACACGATCAAATTTAACTTAACTATTGTTGACCTTACTCTTTTTGACTTTAGCCGCACCTACTTGGACACGTGTTCATCAGACGTAATGCCTCGATGGATAATCTGAATGCATCTCCGCTTTAAGGCTTTACGCCCACTGTAAGATCTTTTAAAACTTAACTGCATATTAAATTTACCCCTAGTCACCAAACTGCAGGTCTTACTTAACTGGAAGGAAACGTGGCACACGGGCGTGATGCCTTGAAGACTATCTCTCTACCATCTTTGCTTTAAGGCATCACATTGACCGTTAGATCTTCTGCAACTTGACAGTTCTTTACCTTAACTACCCTATCGCTTATCAGACCCACCCAGGACACGTGTTTATCAGTCGGAATGCCTCAATGGTTAGATCCTGATCATCTCTGCATTAAGGCTTCACACCAACCATAAGATCTTCACCAACTTACTGCTTCTTTAAACTGCCTCAGCAACCCAGGATCATGACATCACAAACAACCAGATGTCATATAGGCGCGATGCCTTGATTAATAAAATCCTTCATCTTGTTCTTTGAGTCTTTGCGCTGACCGTTGGATCAAATCTAAGTTGTATGCCTATTACCCTTTCTTAAGCTTCAGACCTGGCCTGCCACTTTCCACGTGTCATGATGGTGCAATGCCTTGAAGGTTAGATCTCGCGCAACTTATGAATGAGGCTTTACGCTTACCGTAGATCTTCCTCCGACCTGATCAACTTTTATCTTGTCTTAAGCTGCCACTTTCCACATGCTGACCAGGCGTAATGCATCGATGAATAAATATCTTCATCTTTGCTATCAAGCAAAAGCGTCAGCTGTTAGATGAAAAACAACTTGCATGACAGATGGAAAAGTCATAAAGTATTTTAGGGAAATAAAACTTAGGAAAAATTAAAAGGGAACCCCGCTTAGGACTTAGGAAATAAGATATATGGCCTCGTCAACGACAACTTAAAAACATGACGTAAGTGACTTAAGTTACATAAAAAAGTGACTTTAGTGTATAACAACTCATGAGGGTTTAGGGTTTAAGCCAGAAACTCGAAACAAATGCAGAGATAGGAAAGAAAAATTAGGACCATGAAATTTTTTGAAATAGATCGAGGGAAGATAATGATGTGAAGAAGGATGTGTGATGATCTTAATTCTAAGGTCGCTTGGCCTAATATTGCATATTGGAGCTATTGCAGATGTCTGAGTGAAAAATTGACTTTTTGGACCATGACAACAATGCTTGACAGAGTGAGTTTCTGTGCTTTGGGAATATCTTACAAGTGATGAAGATTTAGGCAATGCGAGCTTAAGAGACGACATAAGGAAAATTGAGGAATGTTTCCCATTGAGCGCAAGTTGTTTTTGTATCATGAATTTTTTTGAATGAGTCTAACAAGACCCATTTTTGGGGGTAGAACAACCTCTCTACATTCTCTAATTCCATGTTTGAGGAAGAAGCAATATTTGCAGTGTTAACCATAGCATTGAGATATGCATCCATGACTTTCATTCCTTTTCTAGGTTCCTAAATGATACTATCAGTTGAATTTAGTTGTTCGAGAAATGATTTTCCAATGTAGAGCTCTTTAGTTGAAAGGTTACCAAAGTTAATTAAACACCACTTTCTATTCCTGTATTACTTATTCTAATCATCAAGTGACGTGTCTAAATTTTTTCATGAAGTTCAGTTTTCCTTTCTCATAACCCTATTGTGTTCCATCCTTGATGTTCTGGGATAGCACTTTATTCTCAAAATTGAACTCATCTTCCTTGGTCATTTGCATAGATTTGGCCTTGAATTTTTAGGTGAATTTATAGGCAAGTGTCTAAAGGTGAGATCTAGATGAAAATGATGAATGATTTGATGTATGTTGTCAATGCTAACCTATAATTTAGAATGACATTCTACTCAATCTCTTAAATACATAGTTTGTAAATTGAGTATGAAAGGTATCATAATATATGCTTACATTGGTCAATAATGAGTTTGGCATAGTTTTGTAAATTTCATGTATTGATCATAGTAGTACCCAATTAGATGTGGGTTTCTTTTAGAGGTTCTACAGTACATCTCAAAATTTCTAGAGGTTTAGATTCAAAGTCCTCCACTTGGGATGCACATAATTTTTATCAACATAGTTAAATAGGCAAGAAAAATTTTAGAAGGATAAAAGGTATCTTTTTTTCTTTTAGAGAAGTGACTTAATTATTTATAAACAAACGAGATCAAGTCAATTGCCTAGAGAATTTTGTTTGATTTTCCTTTAAAAATTTAGAGATCTCTAGATTAGTTTGTATCTTATATCATATGGAACAAATAAAGATTTTGCTAGAGATATAGCTCTTTGGAGGATGTTGTACATGCTCAAGAAGAGAGGAAAAGTAATATATAGTTCTTTGTCTATCACAAACATACTATAATTCCAAATTTTCCACTTCCATATTAATGCATTTTCTATCATTCTCTAGATCATATGTGTGTTTGATGTCTTTGAAGAATTGTCTCCTATCATGGGTCATTAGATAAAGACATGAATAAATCTCACAAGTCTCAAGCTCCAACTTCTTGTTATTCTATCTCATATGGAACAACATGCATAAATTGAAACATAATATAGACCTGATTTTCAAAACTAGTAGATACGATACAAAGCGTGCATGCCTTATACCTCATTTGAGTCTATGGGTAATGCACACATGATAGACATAATTAGTAGATTAATTGTGTTACATTAGAAGCATGAATATAATATACATTATATTTGAGTGCATAAGAAATGTGAAATAAAAATGCTAGAACAAGTTATACAATTCAATAAGAATTGTAGTTTTATTATGCAAAGAGATTTACATAATCTAAGAGGTCAAATGTATTGAATGCTTATGGTATTCTACTGTCCACCTCTTATTATTAGCTGTGTTAGCTTGTTTGCTAGTGTTGCTCAAGAATGGTAGTATATAATATTATACATGAAGAAATTAAAAGACCAGTCAAACAACAACAAGACTTAGAACTCTAATAAATGTTGGCTTCCTTAATAAGATTCTTTTATTTTAAATTTAAATATTAAAAAAAATGTTACAACTATATATATATATATAATCATCTAATGTCCTCCTAGGTCAATTTGTAAGGAAAGGATTTATTAAAAAAATTATTTATTTATATTAGTGCCATTAGAATATCAGAAAAGTAAAATCTGAAGAGTGAAGAAAAAACTTAACTTCTTCAGGGGTATAAGGATTTTTGGGGTGGGATTATAGAGATGTTGCTAAATTTTTTGATATGAAGGATTTTTTTAGTAGCAAATTGGAATTGTCTCAATCTCATCCACAGAAGCTCTTGCCATTTTTTCACTTTTATAGGCGTCGAAGTTTGAGTAAATTCTTTCTTGTAAGATGCGTACCCAAGTTGAAAATCTTGTAAATTGGTGAATAAACTATTTTAAGCATTCTCTTGGTTACACGCGATCCATCTCACCAGTCTTTATATCCTCTTAGAATAATACTCACTCTATCCTTCTCGTTATTGATAAGGTAGAATTGAAGTAAGAATGGTGTGTAATTTTTAACCATGTGGTTGCTTAAGCTATCAAAGATTGGGTGGACCCCAAATCCCCATCCAATGTAATTCTCTGAAACTGAAGCCATGGAGGCTTGAAGCAATGAAAAATAAATAGATAAACCCTTTCAAAAGAATCCCAATTCAGACCTTAAAGCATTCAAAAGTTTGTATCTTTCAAACCCATGCATGAGCAATAAAAAACTGTTTCTATGAGAAAAGTTTCTGCTATAAACATTCAAAGAGCTCAGCCATAATCTCACCATCACCATATTTTTTCTTACTGAAACTTATTAGATCATATCTGCCTTTTTCAACCCTTATTTGAATATCTTGGTATCTTTATAAACCCTTTTTGACAGTATCAATGGAAGGATTGATTCCCTATCTTTACAGAGCTTTCATTAGATACAGAAAAAGAGCGAGCTATAGAAACCCACCATCATCTGAAATGGGCAGTGGAAAGTTTGCAAAAGATCACAAATATTACTACTACATGAGACTGCAAGAAGAGTTAGACACGATGGATGAACAAAACCATGTTTCACAACATTGCTTGTCATGGAAGCATTGCAAGAAAAGGAAGCTTTCCATGAGAGAAGAGGATAAGAATTTTGGAAAAAGTGTGCACTCATAGCAATACAACAGTTTGTCACCATGGCTCCTCATGATCAGATGATGTAAATATGTATTTGTTTGTGTGTAAATATCAATGGCTCCTCATGATCAGATGATGTAAAATAAAATTGCTATTTATTTTAAGGTTGCCTTCAATCAAGGTGATGTATAATAATGAAAGGCCGGGTACACTATGTGTTACTCATTGTAATTTGTTCTGCAAAGTATCAGTCCCCATTACCATTATCTGAATTAGTTATAATCATCTTTTAATTCCAATTTCAAACTATGATGTATACCGGTGCATTTTTCCTTCAAGGAATATTAAATATGAAAGCACCATTTGCATTAAAATATATTTTATAATTTTTTTATAGATTAAATTAGGTAGTTTATAAATTTAATAATAATATTAAAGATGTAAAAAAATAAGAGGTTATTGACTTTTTAAATCAAATTTAAGGCTAGAAATCTATTAAAACTATATGTACTCTTTCTTGGCATAATTAATATAATTTTGAAAGTTAATTATATACAACAACATAACAATATATAAAGCTTCATTCAAAAAAGTAAAAGTAAAATCAACCTCCAAGAATCAATCTTATGTGCAACCCAATAAAATCTTAAAAGATGAAGAATACTTGATCTTTAAACCTTATAGGAAAAAAATTATCTAAATGATCCATTTCAATCCTTTACTTATCACTAATAAAGCTTATATCTATAATGTTTCAATTTTATATTTTACACTTAGGTCCTTTAAATTCTCCAAAAGTCTTATATAAAAAGAATAGTATTAAAGTAACAAATGATTTTCATTAAAAAAAAAAATTCTACATAGAGAAAGTGAACCTAGATATTCTTCTACTTTCTATTCTTAATCATACGCCTATAAATCATTTATGTCCTATACCAGTGCCTCTCTATAGAGAGTCTAAACCAACAAACATCTCCTAAGAACCCCTTGTATGAAATCAATGGTGAGACCTCTTTTCCTTTTTTGAGTATCTATCACTATTCCTCCACACAAATCTTCATTAGATTTTTGAGATTTTGGAACCCATTTTTTTGAGATTTTGGAAATCAGATTTAAGGCTAGAAATCTATTAAAATTATTTGTACTCTTACTTAGCATAATTAATATAATTTTGAAAGTTAATTGTATACAACAACATAACAATATATAAAGCTTCATCCAAAAAACTAAAAGTAAAATCAACCTTCAAGAATCAATCTTATGCACAACCCAATAAAATCTTAAAAGATGAATAATACTTGATCTTTTAACCTTATAGTAAAAATTTATCTACATGATCCATTTCAATCCTTTACTTATCACTAATAAAGCTTCTATTTATAATGTTACAATTTTATATTTTACACTTAGGCCCTTTAAATTCTCCAAAAATCTCATATAAAAAGAATAGTATTAAAGTAACAAACAATTATCATTAAAAAAAAAAACAAATTCTACACAGAGAAAGTGAACCTAGATATTCTTCTACTTTCTATTCCCAATCATATGCTCATAAACCATTTATGTCCTAAGAACCCGTTGTATGAAATCAATGGAGAGATCTATTTTCCTTTTTTGAGTCGCTATCACTATTCCTCCACACAAATCTTCATTAGGTTTAAATTAGAAAAATATTGAAAAAAGGGTGAAAGCTCAAAGCTTTATCCTACTTTTAAAAACTATATGGTCAATATTGATCAGACTTTTTAACTTGAATGACTAGAAAGAAAATTATGTTTTAGATTTTGAAATGGTGTAAATTAATGAAATGTAGTTTTTTTTTTTTTTTTTTGTATTTATAGAGATAAATTATTTGATTGCTATGTTTTGCTTGTATGTAGAATTGACATTATAACTCAATTGATGGTAAAATGCTAAAAAAATTAAGGTGAACGATCTATGTAACTTATTATATAGTAAATTTCATATATAGAAACGCAAATTCTTTTAAAAAGACAAAATTTTCCCTTATTTATTTGGCATAGAAAATATAAAATGTCTCAACATGGAATTGCTTCTCTAATACATTAACTTATATAAACACATTTCTTTTAGAGAATAACTTTTTGCCTTGGATATTTATTTGATATAAAAAAAAGTAAAATGTCTCAAACATTGAATTTTTCTCTAATACATCATTTGTTTAATAAAATTTAGCTTTTATTTTAAAAACAATCAACCTTATATTTGGGTGTTGATGATCTAGTTTTTAATTAAACTAAAAAAGAAAAAAATAAATATTAATTAAAATATTTTTAAAATTACTAGTAGATCTAAAAAAAGTATTTTTAGAAACTTTAATAACTTTATTTACATGAGTTCGAAAACTTTATCTAATAACTTTGTCTACAAAAAGCTGAAAAGGTTCGAAATGGAGCGCGAGAGGGAAGGAGGAGAGAGAGAGGAGGAGGGAATTCAAATTTTGAATTCTGTTTCTGGAGAGAAGCTGGTAGCTGAGGCCTCTGTTGTAGGATCTTCGAAGGAAGGAGAAGAGAATGTTGCTGTCAGATCAGCGAAAAAGGCAGGAGAATCATTGTTGCTTCTATCCAGCGGGGACAATGGGTCAGAAATGGGACCAGAGGTGAAAAATTCAAAAAAATTGAAAGATGGGAAAGATTTATCCCAAGAAAGTCACATGATCTGTCTGCGAATTTGGGGAAAGGCAAGTGGGCGGGCCTCTTTGGCATAAAACCATCGGGTAAGCCTATCTTCCCCAAAGTGGATATTTTATCGGACCCATTGAAAGGCGAGATTGGTATTAAGATACCAGATCAGTTAGTAGAACATATGGTCTCTATAATGGCTTCTACCCTGGTAGGAAAGTTTTTGGGACCAAGGCCGAATATTGATCTAGTTAGATCATTTATGGATAAAAAATGGAGGTTAAAAGGCCAAGTTGATGTAGCGGCAATGCCGAAAGGTTTCTTCTCCTTTTGTTCTCAAGTGGGGAAGATCTTTCAAAATTTTTGTGTGGGGGACCCTGGATGATGGGTAAAACATCTTTGTCACTGCAAAAGTGGACTACAAGTCTAGATTACAATGAAAGTTTTTTCACAGCGGCGCCGGTCTGGGTCCATCTTCCTGGAATGCAATTGGAATACTGGCATGAAGATATCTTAATAGCCATTGCAGGCTCTTTTGGGGAACTTCTATCCATCAACCCAATGACTGAAGCCAGAACTAGACAAGTTTATGCTAGAATTTGTGTTAACATTCAACAGAATGTCGACCTTCCTCAAACGATATCTCTAAAGTTGAAACTAGGGACATGGCTTCAAGAGATAGAATATGAATCAATGTCGTTTGCCTGCTTTATTTGTAAGAAATTGGGTCATTGGGTGAAACGCTGTCCTCAGAAAACCCAAAAGGAAAAAAGGAAGAATCAGGAGCAAACCAAAGGACAGAGAATGGAATGGAAAAGAAAGACTAAGAAATGTTGGAAACCCTGATCATGCTGGAAGGAAAGGATATTTCCTCCCAGCAAAAGCAAAAGCAAAATGATGAAGAAGCTCAAGAAAAAGAAAAGCTAGATTCCCCTGTATCTCCAATAGCGGCTGAAAGTGGGGAAAGCACCAAAGAAGCAGAAACTAAACTAAATGATAAAAGAAAAGAAGACAAAGAAAAGATGGAAAATGGAGAAGAATCATATAAGCACCAGGAAGTAGAGAAGGAGATGGCAGTGAAGGAAAATCACAGCTCTGAAGCAAATCATAAGAAATTAAATGACCTAATCAGGGAAAGTAAAGTTGATACCCCAATGAAAACTCATCAGAATGAGAAACCGAAGAAGGAGGAGGAAGAAGCAGAGGATAAGTTGTGGTCAACAGTGGGTTCAAAGAAGGGATCTAATAAGAAAAGTCCCAAATCCCCTGAGGGTAGGCACATGACCTTTGAACTGAACTTAAGTTTTGGTAAGAAAGCTGAGAGTTCTTCAATGGGGAAATCAAACAAGAAGGTTGGAGGCCAAAAACCAGGAGTTCAAACTAGACAACAGAAAGCTTCTATTGGTACCCCGAAGGGAGAAAAGGGAAGAAGATCAGAGAAAACCCAAAGGGAGAAGGAGGCTAAACAGAACATTGCTGATGGAAAACAACTTACCATCCATTAGGTTTGTACCCCAATCCTCAAATGAAGATCATCTCATGGAATATTCGAGGAATTAATAGTCCTCATAAGAAAGATGTAGTTAGGAATCTAGTTAGAGATTCTAAACTTGATATTGTGTTGATTCAAGAAACTAAAATGAGAAAAGATAAGATTGAAAAAATGAAGATGGTTAAAAATGGAAAATGCATTGGTAGCAGCTCAGAAGGGGCTTCAAGAGGTCTGGCAATCTTCTGGAACCAATCTTTTTATGACTATATGCTCCTTAAAGAAGATAAGAACTTTATTGTTGTTTTTGTAAGGAGTATAAAGGATAATCTAGCTTGGACTCTTATCAATGTGTATTTCCCTAATATGAAGACAGGAAGAAGTAAACTATGGAAGAATTTGCATGAGAAAATGGAAGGAAGAAGAGATAACAATTTCATTCTTATGGGAGACTTCAATACACCTCTAAAGCAGGAAGATAAAAAAGGTGGTAATCTTGCCCAAGTGGAAAGCAGAGTGGACTTCATGAATTTCATCATCAATGAAGGGTTGATGGATGTTGATCTAGAAGGGATAAAATACACCTGGTCAAACTGCAAGGTGGGAGAGGACCTGATTCAAGTTAAGTTGGATAGGGCGCTGATAAATCCAGAATGGTTTACTAAGTATTCATGTGCTCTTTCCTCCCTCTTAAGAATTGGATCAGATCATTTCCCAATTTCTCTCAATGTTTCACCATTTATTGGAAAAGGAAATGCCCCTTTTAGATTTGAGAAGATGTGGCTAGACCATCCTGATATGGAACATAAAATAAGGGAGTGGTGGAATATTGAGGTGGAAGGAACTGCAATGTTCAAAGTGGTCAAGAAACTGGCTAATGTCAAAACTAATGTAAAAAGATGGAACAAATACATACATGGTGATATCTTCAAAGCTAAAAGTAAATCCCAAATGGAACTGAAAGAAATTTAGGAGGATATCCAAAGGAATGGGCTAATTGAGACTCTGAGAAGCCAAGAGAATATAGCCCTTGCTGGTCTTCATAATATCATAGAAAAAGAAGAAATATTTCAGAGACAGAGATCTAGATCCCTCTGGCTTAAAGCAGGTGATAAGAACACAAGATTTTTTCACATCACTACTCTAAAACATAAGGCTATTAACAAAATCCACTCTCTAACTATCGAAAATGGAAAAATTTCCAAAGAAGATGATATTAGGAAAGAAATGGTGAGCTATTTTGCTTCTTTACTTTCTAAAGATTAGAGCATAGACTTGGTTGAGCAGAGGAACTTACTTACTTCAATTCCTCACATATTGGACTCTGAGGCTAATGTCCTCTTAAGAGCTATCCCTTCAGAGGCTAAAATCAAGAAGGCTGTCCTTTCCTTTGAAGGAGAGAAATCGCCTGGCCCAGACAAGTTTAAGATGTTCTTCTTCCAACAATTTTGGAGCATTGTTGGGAAAAATGTCTGCTCTGTGGTTAAAGAATTCTATGGTACTAAATCTATTCTCAAAGAAATCAACTCAACATTCATTGCTCTCATCCCAAAAAAACATGGAGCGGATACGGTTGATGGCTTTCGTTCCATAAGCCTTTGCAATTTGCTCTATAAAATTATCTCGAAGGTTATGACAACAAGAATATTGAGCTTATTGCCAAGTCTTATATCACCTCAATAGAATGGGTTTGTCCCAGGTAGACAAATTCTTGACTCTATAATGGTTGTGCATGAGAACATTCACTCCCTTCAAGCTTCTAAAAAATAGGGTTTCTTGATGAAATTATATCTGTCTAAGGCTTATGATAGAGTGGACTGGTCTTTCCTGTCTAAAATTCTTAGTTCCTTTGGATTTGATAATGATGTGATAAGATTGATAATGCAATTGGTCACTACGGTGTCTTCCTCGGTGCTGGTCAATGGAGGCTCTTCCATTTTTTTCCATCCCTCTAGAGGGCTTAGAAAAGGTGACCCTATTTCCCCCATCCTCTTTTCTATAATGGCAGAAAGTCTTGGGAGATCTATAGAAAGCATGGTTTCTTCTGGTCAGATCTCTGGTCTCCAACCTTCTTCGGCTCAACAAAAATGCTCTCATGAGAAATTTGTGGATGATACAATTATGATGGGAGAAGCTTCTATTTTGGAAGCCAGGAACATGAAAAAGGTTTTGAATATTTACACCAAAGCTTCAGGTCAATCTATAAACTGGGAGAAGAGTTCTTTATTTTTTTGTAACACCCCTGAAGTTAGACAAAGGAATATTTCTTCTATTTTGGGATGCAAGATTGGGAAGTTTCCCTCTACTTATTTGGGTCTCCCCCTATGCCTTAAACCGGATGATGTTTTTTGGAATGGAAAAATTGACCGCTTTCATATTAAATTAGCTGGATGGAAAGGTGCTACCCTTAGTCAAGCTGGTAAAGTCCAACTTCTAAAATCTACTCTTCAAAACCTTCCAGTTTATGCCCTCGGCCTTTTTAAAATTCCTTAGAAATTTGCTGGCTTAATTGAAAAAATTCAAAAAAGGTTTCTTTGGTCCAGAGTGGAAGAGAAGAAGAGGTTAAGCCTTGTGGCTTGGGAGGTGGTGTGTAAACCTAAGAAATGGGGAGGGATTGGTATAAGAAGTATCAATAATATAAACAAATTTCTGCTAGCAAAACAATGCTGGAGAATTTTTGAAGAAGAGAAGGAATGGAATACTATCTTTAAGAGAAACTACCACTTATCTTCTCTAAAGGAAGTACTAAGGGACCCTTCAGAGATAAATGGCTCTTTCATTTGGAATAGTATTAGAAAAAGTAGAGATTTAATCAGTAAAGGGGCTAGATGGAAGATGGGAAATGGCAGGAAAATAAAATTTTGGACTGACAACTGGCTGAGGGAAGATTCTCTAAGTGAAAATCAGGAATGGAGGTCAGTGATGGCGAATTGCAATGATATTGTTGGAGAGAAGGTTTCTAATTACTGGATCAATGATAAATGGGTTGATCTTAGCTCCTTTGATGATTCTCTACACTTGGTCAACAAGTTTCTATCCCCCTGGTTTATTAGACCTAACAAAGAAGATTCTTTGATCCAGGGGCTGGAGGCGAATGGTAAATTCTCTGTCTCATCTGCTTCAGCCCTTCTGCACCAAAAGGATATCTGCTCTCCTAGCTGTAAGGTATGGAACAACAACCTTATCCCTAAAATTAACATGTTCTTCTGGCTTCTTGTTCAGAATAAAATCCTCACAGTGGATAATCTTAGAAAAAGGGGCATTAGTATGCCTAATAGATGTAATCACATAATGATACACTGTCCCTTCTCCTCCAAAGTCTTGAACTCAGTGCTCAATGGTATCAATTTGGAGTGGGTCCATCCTTTTAACTTCTAGGACATGGTTAAACAATGGAGCTACCCCCTCAAGGGTAAGGAAGCCAAAGAGATTTGGAAGCTTATTCTACCTCACTTCACTTGGAGAATATGGAAGGAAAGAAACAATAGAATATTTAGAGAAAAAATCTCTCCCTTTCAAACTGTGGGTAATGGGGTTTGTAGAAGTATCCTAGAAAATTTTAAAAATTAGCTTCCTAGTGATTCACCTTACAAGAATCTTCTTAGCATCAGTGAAATTCTTATGAAGGCACAGGTGCAGAAAGATAGAAATAAAAATTTGAGGGAAAATACTAGATGGAAAGCCCCTCCAAATGGCTGGGTAAAAGGGAATTTTGATGGGGCGGCGAAAGGGAATCCTGGGTCTGTTGAAGTGGGAGGCCTCATAAGGGATGTGGCTGGAAATTGTCTAGGAGTAGTGGCAGTTCCATTGGGAATTCAGACAAACCATATGGCTAAAGCTATGGCACCCCTTCATGTGGTCACTTTGGCCAAAGATATGGGAATCTCCAAACTTTGGGTGGAGGGAGATTCTCTGAATATTATTAACTGTATTAAAGGTACTTATAAAGCTTCATGGACAATAAGCCATATCAT
>MU223800.1:175881-195845 GCA_018584345.1 Thuja plicata
TTCTTTTTACTAATTATTACTGTATATCTACTTTGTATGATGACAAGAATTTTTGGCTAATACATCCTTTTCTCTGCATGTAATTTACGAGGTACTTACCTCTCATGATTGCACTACATCTATGTATTGTGAACTATTGAGAGATGTTGGCTGGATACCTCTATACATTTTAATGCAGTTTTTAATTTTTTTTGTCCAAATTGTTTTTCAATATGAACGATGAAATGATATAATAATGAGAAGGGTTTGCCATTCAACCCTGGAGTTCTACTTTGCTGGTTGTACTTTCTTGGAAAACAGTAATGTCTATTTAGAGTTGCCTCTCGTATAAATAAACTTGTTAAATAGATTCAAATAAGGCATAGTAAAAAGTCTAAACCAATGGTTGGAGGAGGCTTCTAACTCAAATGCTGGTTTTGTAACAACTCGTATCCAGTCAAAACTAATTTTGGCCAATTTCTGCCATCTAATGTTCATTTGGTATCACATAAGGTGTCAACAATATGAGCCCTACACTTCTGGGGATATGTTTTGGTCTTGCCTATCAATCCAGGAGCTTAGCTTAGATTTTGTATTATATTTGACTTTTTGACAGTGTTTGCACAACCGAAACAATAGATGATGCAGCAATTTCAAGAATAGATGATTACAGCCATGGGGCAACTAAGGATTAGCTCAGTTGAAAAATATTAGAGTTCAGTATAACTTACAGTTTCTTCCTTTTTTTCCCCTCACAGTTTCGCGAAGCTCCAAACAAAATGTGCCCGCTCCCGCCCGCGCCCAAAATGAAAGCGGAAGTCGTGTTCAAATGAAATGTATTTCTTTTTTTTTCACTTTTATGCCCCGTGTTGGTCGAAATTTCGACCAACACATAGTTGGTCAAAATTTTGACCAACACATAGTTGGTCAAAATTTCGACGAACACGGGATGTGTTGGTCAAAATTTCGACCAACACGGGCATAGAAGGAAAAAAAAGAAAATTTTAAAACCATTTTGCACTTTGGTCAAAAATTTTGGTCGAAATTTGGGTTCAAATCTACTAGTGTGAGGTAGCCTACCAGAAAATGGTGTAATGTTTCTTCTACTGGTCTGGAAATTTTGCTGGAAATTGTTCGAGCAGTTGTGCTGGTATCTGTGCCTATCTTTGGAAGTTTTTGCTTTTTCATGTTTTAGGTCTTTCATTTTTTGCTGGGTCCTACCTTTTGTTCGTTGCAGGTGTTCTTTGTTTGTATGTGCCTTTGATGCCTATCTATTGTAGCTTTTTGTAAAAGGTTTTGGGGTCCTTTCAAAACCTATTTTTACCTTAATCAAAAACTTTATTTACATGAGTAAGAGTTGTGATAATATGAAGTTTTTAAAATATATATTTTATAAATTGACTTCAAATTTATATTACATATGTATTTTTTTCTGTAAATAAGACATTCTACCTTGATTATTTCTCACTTAGGTCCTAATTATATTTTACATAAACTTACATGGATAATTGCATAGGAGTAGTTGGAGCATTTCCACTGTAGGTTAACTTATAATGTTATTATTTTATCATATATACTTTTAGTGGATGGGCATATCCACTCAGAAGGGTGATCCACTGATAGAATTCCCACAAGCCCAAAAATTACCTGCATACAAATAACATGTTACATGAAGAAACCCTAGGTTGCATAAATAATAATTAATAATAGATTAATTATTATTATGCCTTAGATTAGCTTAAGCACTAAAGAGATAATAAGTGGCTTATTGATTAAATCAACATGACTTAATTAATAAGAAAAAGACCTTATTAATCTAACGCCCCCCTTAAGATGAACTTAGGAAAAAGCTAAAACCAAGAGAAAAAGCTACTGAAAGCAGGAAATGGGTCTTGACAACAAGGCTTGATTAGGTACCCAAGTACAAGAAATCTCTATAAAGAGGAGAAAAGGAGAAAAATCAGTGGGAAAAATCCCTCTTCGAAAAGAGATAAAATCATGCAGAAAAGAAAACATGAAGAAAGGGAGAACAAGAAGTCTCCCAGAAAAAAAAATGTCCCAATAGAAAGGAACAAGAAGCACACCCTTGAAGCACAAGATGTAGACACCTTTCGAATGATGACTGTTATGATGCTGAATGAAGAATCTCCTCTGAAAGATGATGATCAGGATCAACTATATGAGTGCCCCCAACGACACTCGTTGAACAATGAGAAGATGAAAAAAAAGGAAAAACATTTGTCAACCAAAGATACATAAGACAATAATCTGCATGAGTGCTCCCCATTACACTACTCGAAAGAAGAAAGGATGGAAAAATGGGGCAAACATGTAGTAGTCAAAGATGCAGATGGAACAAAAATCTGTATGAGTGACCTCAACGATACTACTCAACTATGCAAGAAAAAAATGCTAGCTGGAAATACAAGTACCAATAGTCTAAATATTGATCAACATACAGAACCAAAGGAAGCATTTTCACAAACAGTAGAAAACCCCCCATAATGCTGACAAAGGAGAGGCATGACAGGGCCATTGAAACTGTGTCTCACTGAGGTGAAGAAGGAGGCAAGGCCCATGCAGAAAGAGCATGACCTTTGTCTATCTATGATGTTGCTTCATGGCCTCCTCTAAAAACTCTTTCTTACTACAAAAACTGCAAGCATCACCTGATTTCTTCTTTGTCTAGGAGAAAGAATCACCATATTGAAAATATAGATAAGGAGAGAGTGTAATTCACTATACTGAATATCTACTAGAGAAACCCCCCACCACAAGATATACAAACCCTTCACAGATGGATAGTCAGGAAATCTCAAAATAAACAATTTTGAGAATAATGTATACCTGATCAAAACCTGCAAAAGAATACCAGATATCTATGAAGAGGATTTGGAGAGATTTCCAACGATGTATGGAAGTCGGAAAATGGAGTTCGTTTGCACAATTTATGACGCCAAAAGTGCAAAAAGTAACCCTTACTTTGACATGTAAAAAAACCTTCAAAACTAAAAAATTAGAAAACCATACTTTCACCACTAAAACGAGCTCAGAATCAACTTTCTGAAAATATCTCGTTTGCCCAAAAACACCTATGTTTTCTCAAGTTACGGCCAAAAAAATGCCAAGACCCCCAAAAAGAAGAAAAACAAAGGCCTGGAAGCCCTTAAGTGGCACAACCAAGTGGAGGTGGAGTGGTGGCAGCACACAAGTAGCGTGTGGGCAGAGCGCATACGGTGGGTGGGCGACATGGGGCCACGGAGTGGAGTGGACACATGATTTCACCTTTGGTGAGTGATCCACCTTTTTTGGTGTTATAACACTATCACCTACACACCTTTAGTGGAGTGATATATTTTATGTTGGTTATCATGTAATGAGACAATAATACTTGTCATTGTCTCATTCACTCCTTTGTACTCACCTTGGCTATTTAACCAAGGTTTCTCACTCTCCTATGTCCTATCATCTAGTTGATCCATTCTATTACATTATTGATCGGAATACAATTTATTCTTTTCATATTCATTCTCTCTTGTATTGTGCTTTCAATTTGATCTCTAGATCTTGGGTGGCTACCTTCATAGCCAAATCTTACATGGTATCAAAAACTTTAGTGTGTCATTGAATAGTCTTTTGAGAGAATTTTGGTGCAATTTGGGTTTGTTATTTTTTGTGTTTTATTATTTCTCGTCATAATTAGAGATTTTTGGGTTAAATCCGAGGCCAGTATTGGATCCAAAATATTCTTTTTAATGAAAATCATCTTTTTTTTGTCCAAATTTGATAGCGGAGGTAAAATCTACAAGTATTTGAAGGTGGAGGGTAGTTACCCGTCCCATGAGTGATCTGTAATTTTGGAGCACTTTAGGTCAAATCAGACCCTACCATCATTGATCAAAAGGCCCATAAACCCTAGAAAAGATCAAGTCTAATTGTCTATATCAAAGCAATTGACCCTAGGGAATCAGAAAAACTTATCCTTCATGACCATACATATGTCATAATTACTTGTCGGTACGATTTTGCAAAAACAAATCTTGCAAAATATTTTATGTGGGCTTAATAATTTTTTTTTTCAGTTTTAAAACCTTGTAAGGTCTTATTTGGTCCTTTAATCAAGAATGCAAATTTTGAAAAATTGTGATATTGCTACTAGGATTCGACTATATCATTTTTTAATCAAACTCATTGACCCATGTTTCATGAGTGTGATTCACAAGAAATGATCTCTCATGAGAATGAATGAAACACTTCTATGAGAAAGGTTTCTCTGATAACTCTTCTATAAACATTCAAAGAGCTCAACCATATGCTCACCATCACCATACTTCTTACATAAACTTATAAGATCATCTCTGCCTATTTAACCCTTATTTGAATATCTTGTTATCTTTTTAAATCTTGTTTGACAATATTCATGGAAGGATTGATTCCCTATCTTTACAAATCTTTCATGAGATGCAGAAAAAGAGCGAGCTACAGAAACCCACCATAGTCTTAAATGGGTACTAAAATTTTTGCAAAAGATCACACATATTACTACTACATGAGATTGCAGGAATAGTTGGACATGCTGGATGAACAAAATCATGTTTCACAACATTGCTTGTGATGGAAGCATTGCAAGAGAAGTAGGCTTTCCATGAGAGAAGAGGATAGGAACTTAGGAAAACGTGTGCACTAATAGTGATAGAAGAGTTTTCCACTATGTTAATTCCAACAACTAAGACTTCCTAGTCTAAAAGTAATTGTGTGCATGTTTCTGTGTATATGTCAATGACTCCTAATGATCAGATGATGTAAAATAAAATTGTTATATATATTAAGGTTTCCTTAAATCAAGGTGATATATAATAATTAAAGGTCGGGTACACTATGTGTTACTCATTGTAATTTGTTCTGCAAAATCAAATTTTCTTTTTCTAATCAATCCCCCATTAGCGATATCTGAAATAGTTATAATCATCTTTTAATTCCAATTTCAAACTATGATGTAAACTGGTACATTTTTCCTTTAAAGAATATTAAATGTGAAAGCACCATTTGCATTAAAATATACTTTATAAAGTTTTTTGATAATTAAATAAGACAATTTATAATTTTAATAATAATATTAAAGATGTATAAAAAATAAAGAGGTTATTGACTTTCTTAATCATATTTATAGCTAGAAATCAATTAAAATTATCTATACTCTTCCTTAACATAATTAATACAGTTTTGAAAGTTAAATATATACAACAAAATAATAATATAGAAAGCTTCAATCAAAACAAGTAAAAGTAAAATCAACTTCCAAGAACCAATCATATGCACAACCCAATAAACTTATAAAGGATGAATAATACTTGATCTCTTACCCTTATAGTAAAAATGTGTTACATGATCCATTTGAATCCTTTACTTATCACTAATAAAGCTTCTATCTATAATGTTTCAATTTTATATTTTACACTTAGGCCCTTTAAATTCTCCAAAAAAATCCTACATATTCTTCTACTTTCTATTCTTAATTACACACTAATAAATCATTTATGTCCTCTACCAAAGCCTCTCTAGAAAGGGTCTAGACCAACAAACATCTCATAAGAACCCCTTATATGAAATCAATGGAGGGACCTCCTTTCCTTCCTTTTGCGTAGCTATAACTACTCCTCCACACAAATATTCATTAGGCTTTTGAGATTTTGGAACCCACTTATATAGACGGATTAAGATAAATTAGAAAAATATTGAAGAAAGGGTGAAAACTCAAAACTTTATCCTACTTTGAAAAACTATATGGACAATATTGATCAAACTTTTTAACTTGAATTACTAGAAAGAAAAATATGTTTTAGATTTTGAAATGATTTAAATTAATGAAATGTAGATTTGTTTGTATATTTTATTTTTGTATTCATAGAGACAAATTATTTTATTGTTATTTTTTGTTTGTTTGTAGAATTTACATTATAAGTCAATTGATGGTAAAATGCTAAAGAATTGAGGTAAATGATCTATGTAACTTATTATATATTAAATTTCATATATAAAAACACAATTATTTTAACAAGAGAACTTTTCCCCTTATTTATTTGATATAGAAAAAATAAAATGTCTCTACATTGAATTGCTTCTCTAATACATCAACTTATATAAACACATTTCTTTTCAGAGAACAACTTTTTGCCTAGTTATTTATTTGATCTAAAAAAAGTAAAATGTCTAAACATTGAATCCTTTCTATAATACATCATTCATTTAATAAACTTTAACTTTTATTTTAAAATACAATCAACCTTATATTTGGGTGTTGATGATCTAGTTTCTTATAAAACTAAAAAAGAAAAATAAACAATAATTAAAATATTTTTAAAAATTACTTATAGATCTACAAAAAGTACTTTTAGGAGGTTTAATACTTTATTTACATGAGTAAGAGTTGTGGGAATACCAAGTTTTTAAACTATATATTTTATAAATTGACTTCAAAGTTATGTTACATATGTATTTGTTGGTGTAACTAAGGCATTCTACCTTGGTTATTTCTCACCTAATTACACTTTACTCAAACTTACATAGAGATTTGCATAGAGTACTTGGAGCATTTCTACTTTAGGTTGACTTATCATATTATTTTATCATATCCACTTATAGTGGATAGAAATTTTCCCTCTTAAGGGTGATCCACCTTTAGTGGACATGTGATTCCACCTTTGGTGGATGATCCACCTTTTGTGGTGTTATCACACTATCACCTATTCACCTTTGGTGGAATGATAGATTTTTATGTTTGTTATCATGTAATGAGACAATGAAAATTTTCATTGTCTCATTCACTCCTTTGTACTCACCTTGGCTATATAACAAAGGGCTCTTTCTCTCCTATGTACCATCACTCAGTTGATCCATTCTATTTTATTGTTGATAGGAATACAATTTATTCTTTTCATATTCATTCTCTCTTGTATTGTTCTTTCTATTTGATCTTGAATCTTGGGTGGCTACCTTCATAGCCAAATATTACATGGTATTAGAGCTTTTAGAGTGTCATTGGATAGTCTTTTGAGAGAATTTTGGTGCAATTTGGGGTTTTTATTTTTGTGGTTTTTTCTTTCTCGTCATAGTTGGAGCTTTCTAGGTCAAATTTAAGGCCATCATTGGATCCAAAAGGTTGTTTTCAATCAAATCAACCTTTTTTTATTCAAATTTTATACTAGAGGAAAAATCTAAAACTGTTTGAAGGTGGATGGTGGTTACCAATCCCAGGAGTGATCTACAATTTTGGAGCACTTTGGGTCAAATTAGACCCTTCCATCATACTCAGGAGACCCATAAACCCTAAAAATGACTATCCTATTATGCAGATTGGAGAAATCAACCTTGGGGTATTAGAAAAAATCAGCCACATGGTTGTACGAACGTTATAATACTTACTGGTGTAAGATAGGAAAAATCATAAATTAACATCGTATGCATGAACAAGGCAATCACAAAACCTCAAAGATTCCTACAACCAGATCCTTAATTACCATTAAAGTCATTTTAAAAAAAAAAGGTGCATAAACAATAGCATTGAAACTAAAACACCCCCTTCAAATGTAGCTCCAATGTTTTCCTTTCTTCTCCATTGAAATTGTAGCTCTTGAATTTGATAAAATGCACTCAAAATTGAAAGCAAAATGATGATAATGATCACGAGAATAGTTGGAATGTGGTTAGAAAATGAAGACAAAATGACTTTAATTTATAGGAATCGAGAGCCAAAAACTAGAATTAGCAATTAGATGTGCAAAAAGGAAGATTGTCATAATTATAAAAAAATGAATGCACAAATTAAGGGGAAATGGGAAGGGAAAGTTCAAGGCTATTTAATAAGGAAGATGGAGGATAAATTAGTGGAGAAATGTGAAGGGAAGGTGGAAGAAATCATGAAGCTAAAATATAGGAGATGGAAGCACAATTAGGGGGAAAGAGGAAGACTGTAATTATTTAAATTTAAAATTCATTATCCTCACCAAATTAGTGAATTACAAAATAGGAATATGAAATCCCATAAATCATGCAATTTAGCCAATTAATTAAATATGGAGACCTAGGAAAGATGGGATAAACCATGGGTTATTTATCCCAAGAACGTAAAATTAGTTGATCGTCGACCAAAATATGACGTTGATGACAATTTGAACCGATTCGATGATTTTGATAAAGATCCAAAAGCATTTTGATGATTTTGAAATTATTTGAAATGACATCAATGACTTTGACAATGCCTTGAATTGATTTTGAAATGAATCGATAAGGTTGAAATGATATTGAAATGTTTGGTAATGATTTGAAATGATTTTGAATTGATCTGAAAGGAGGTTGAAAAGGGATTTGAAGATTTTGATAGGTTTTGAAATTATTTTGAATCGATTTAGGAAATTTTAAAAATATTTTGAAAGGGTGATATTGATTTTGAAAATGATCAAACTGGCCAACTCATTAAGATTATGATACAAAATCAGAGAAATATTAGTAATTAATTAAATAATTTTTGACGTTCAGCTAATGAGGAAAGAAATAATACTGACATATGATAAAGATCATATTCGAAACATAGATGAATAATTAGAATACCAACGCGATGTTTCGATCGTAATGCAAAAAAGTTAACACAAATAGGATCGCAGGCGTGAACCATTTTTGAGCATCTACATTTTGCCCCTCTTTGATACAATGTGATTATGACCATTGTGGCAAAGAAAAAAGGAAGATAACGCATAACAACATGCCCCAGTAACGATATGATACAAGGGTTCTTCCTTGAGAAATGGACCAAAAAATGCAAGTGATAGATCAATTTGTCGAAAACGATGAGATGAATCCATATCAACAAACGGATAGAAAACTAGAGGCAATATGCAAAAGTTGTGAAGCCCGAAGTGAAAAAAGCATTGTGACCAATACAAAAATCAAAGCTTGCACATCCATATAGGCATAAAAAGATCTATAAAAGGGCTTGGGGAGAGGATTGGAGCTTATTTTCACTCTCTCATTTGAAATATTTAGAGCTCTAGAGCTAGGAGGATGGAGTGAATTCTAGTGCAATGATTATCATGGAAAAGTAGTGTGGAGCTACCAAAAATTGGAGGACGCAAGACCATAGGTATGTACATATGAACCTCTTTGTGATTATGGATTTGTTTCATGCTTTTCTAGGTAGCTAGCGGGAAAGTTCGGGCAGTCAAATTGGATCAAAGGGGTTGAAAACCACCCTAACAGACCAACTGCATAGAAATACACCCAAGTGTGGCCAAGGACACAGTTGGGTACCCAACTGTGCAGAAATCAAGCCCAAGTGTGCCCTACTACGTAGTTGGTAAAGAAGTTGGGCATTTGGGCATAAATGACTGACAATTGGTCATAATGAATCAAAATAGATGAAAACTTGGTCAAAATTTAGGGGAAGGTCAATAATAGATCAAATTGGTCAAACATGGTCAATAATAATAGTAGGTAACAAAAATTTGACATGGATCACTTGGTGTGTGTAGGAGGAGTCACCCATATTACATACATGTGAGAGTAGGGTGTCATGTATGGATCTACGAAATAAATTGAGCCACCATGAGAGAGATATATTATTAGCACTTGGTCTGCATTATGTCATGTATATGCCTAAGCTTAGAGAAAACAAAGGAATGATCACTGCACTAGTGGAGCGATGGCACTCAGAGACAATTTCATTCTATTTACCGTTTGGAGATGCCACCATTACTCTAGAGGATGTCTTCCACATCCTTAGGATTCCTATCCATGGAGAGCTAGTAGAGTATGAGACGTCAACAGGGAGGGAAACTCTGTGTAAATTGTTTGATTGTGAGGACAAGGATCTGAACATCAGAGACTATGAGATCATATGGGAGACTAGGCAGACAACATGAGAGGCTAGTAGTTGCTTTGTATAAATGTTAAAGGATTACTAGTACCGAACAGTGGTGGATATAGATTCCTGATTGGTTGGGGGAGAGTACTAGAGAGGATGATCATGATAGGCATAGTATTTTCATGAGGCCTATGTATGTTGGTGATGAACTATTATCACTTGCATCAAGTAACATACAGAGGTGCATTATCTATTAGCATTGGGATCACACTCTTGCAGGTGTGGGTATATGAGCACATAGTCATATTTCTTCCTATTGTAGACCGGATAGTGATACCATATATGCCATATGTTTACTGTTATGATAGCGCACTCTGACATGGGCCATTGAGTCACATACTATATTTTAAACATGAGATTGACATGCTTAGGGACTTTACATTGAGACCATATAGAGGCTGATCAGGATGGGATGGTGATATTGATAATTTACAATACTACAGACATGAGATTTACTTGATTGGTCATACTATTATTGGGCATGTCATGATTGAGACTCAACTGCCAGAGAGAGTGCACAACCAGTTTGAGGAGATACGGGGAGTGTCGACAGGCATGGTACTATTTTCTCCACTCGAGAGATGAGGTTAGGACATGGGGGAACTCATCAGACTATAGGTAGCATATGCAGAGTTTGAGAAGATACAACCAAGATGTGGGGAGAAGGGTTGGAGATTATAGATGCAGGGATGACTAAAGAGTATGATAGGTGGTTTGCGTAGAATAGGCCTATTCCATTGACACATCCAAATATACTAGTGCCAAGAGTTGTACCATGATCACCAAGATCAGAGGAAGAGGATAATGGGGATGGGGAGGATGAGGAGGATGGGATGATGATGGCGATGAGGATGACGAGGATGAGGAGAGCATCAATTCTAGCAGTGATGATGAGGATGATGATGATAGTGATTAGGTTGCTATACCTATGCAGGTGGAGGAGGATAGAGATGATCCAATAGATATCCATAATATACAAGCTCGTGAGGATATTCCTATGTAGGATATAGCTTTAGGAAATGAGGTGGATGGAATTTGACATGATAATACTCTAAGAGGGATAGTCAGATATTAGAGGCAACATATTACAAGTCTGATGAGGTAGATAGATAGGTACTAGGTGGAGAGGACATCATGGGATACAAAATGGACAACCTGGGATGCTAAACAGGAAGCGTGAGATATAGAGAAGAAAACCCTCATGACATAGATGGACACATTGATAGTAGAGAGGGATGTAGCAATATCCTCTCGAGATACAACTTTGTCCATAGTATAGAGAGAAGAAGAGGAGTCATAGTCATTTATTAGCAACATCACAGATGCCAGTGCATACAAGATAGAAGAGATGTTGGAAGATGCTCGAGAGGAAAAGAGGTACTGGTGGTGCATGTATGAGAGGGATGTACCACAAGAGTAGTGGGAACCAAGCTACAATGATTGTTCTAGCAGACTAGCATGACACACTCCCAGAGGACACAGAGTAGTGGAGGAGTGTTGGGGCTGAGGGGACCACCTAGGTTTGGAAAGACATGACAATAGATAGGAGGTGCTTCATCCTCTAGACAGGGAAAAGACCAGGAGGATTGGGAGAGCAGAGGCTGACAAGAGACTCTCTCTAGAAGATGAGCATTTTTGACAAACATAATAGATCATATTGAGCCTGCAGGTCGTAGTATATACAAACACCTTGATTTTTTACTATGATACCATTTTGCGATACCTATATGAGATGCAGCTAGTTACTTTCTTTTGGCATGAGATGGATATATAGACACACATACACACACACATGTGTGTGTGTGTTTCACTTTATTTACATGATGATTTTATACATTACGTTTTTGTATTTATTTTCTTTAAAGATGTCATGAAATGATAGAATAAATGCATCTTAACCATGCAGGATGCACTTGTTTTTGCATACCAGAGTACTAGACTAAGAAGACTGCAAGGAATGTCTGAAGAAGTGTTAGAAAAAGGAGTAAATCAGATGAGGAAAAGTTATTAATGATCAATATTTTCTTTCTTGAGTGCACCTTATGGAAAAGGGGGCTTTATTTTGATATTGCAAAGGGGATGCGACACATCATGGAAAAGCAGGCCAGAGCAACAATGCAACCCTTTTGCATAAAAAAAAACATACAAAAAACAAATGAATGATCTCATTCATCCCAAAGCATATGGCATAAATTCCCCATAACTTTATGATAATATTATACAAATAGAAAACAAAACAAATGGAAAGGATCATGGACCATCCCAACCACTCTCATCATTCAGTGATATCCCAGAGTAACATAGGAACATGATCAAAGAAAAATCAATAAAAGATAAGATTCACAAATCCAATCAAACCAACAGCCATTCTGATCTTATTATCACAATTAGTGCATGTGTGTATATTGATAATTGTTTTATAACAAGAATGAAGTATCCCGTCTAAGACTAATGTTGTTAGGTTTCGAGCATACAACACCCTATAAGAATTGTTTGAAGAAATGATAGTGTTAAGGTTGATTGAATGTTTTGAAAGGTTGACAAGCCCAACAACTCTTAATGTTGATTCAAATGGATAGCTTACCTATTAATACATGATTTCATTTAAGCACGAGTCTTCCGTCTGCACCTGTAGTAATGTTTGTTTTCCACAAAAGGAAAAGCTTCATTGAAAGTAAAGAGAGGATTATATACGAAATTTATTGCAAAAAAATTAAGAGATTTTTCAATTTTTAGGGAATTTTTAAAAATATTTGATTTTTTTGTGCTTTTTTCATGACATTTTACAATTTTTAGGGGTTTTTTTAGGACTTTTTAGAGATTTTCTCAGCATTATATATGATTTTTTGAGATTTTTTTAGGACATTATGCAATATTTTTGAATTTTCCAGGATATTAATATTTACATATTGTTGTCTCCAATCTGATAAAGCGAAGAACCCCAATGGTCAACCATGTTATGGGACTTGCCCCTAGTTAAAATTTAGATTCGTGTAATGCCAGAAATGTCCCCCTAGATAGATTCCAGATTATATACAAAAGGCCATAAGCAAGATATGTACAAATTGGTTAGGTAGGGGAATGACAAGAAACATCAACTAGTTATAGGCCATAAAGGGGCACTATGGTTGAGGTGCAACAAGGAATGTGTCAGGAAGTGTATGTATACATAAGATAGAGTCAAGATAGATGATGGAGCAAAAAATTAATACACATGGTGCCTGTTTGCCATTTTTTCATCACGGTACTTTCCCAAAGCGCTTGTTTTCCAGGTTTCACTTTGCGGAGAAAATTTTCTCTTTATTTTCTTTTTTTGTGTTACCAAGATGTCTATTTTCTAAGTTTTCATCAAGGCAACTTTTTTTTTTCTTTTATAATTTTTTTGTTCTTTATTTTAGGATCATGTATAATACTTGTGGAGGTGCATGTTACTGGCTCTAACAATGGTTCTCCCTCCAGTGTGTCAAGTTGATAAGCCCCAAACCTATATGTTGGAGTAACTGCATAGGGTCCTATCCATTTTGGTTCAAATTTGCTTGGCTTGTCCCTTTGTTGTTGATTCTTATGGTTCATTTTGAGGACCAAGTCTCATATCTCAAAGTGGTGACCTCAAACTTTATTGTTATAGCTTCTTCATAGATGATTTTTACATTCTTGCAAGTGAAATAAAGAGGCTTTTCTCCACTGGTATAACATGTCAAGCTCATGTAATCTGGATACTCTGTATTTTTTATCATCCATAATATGGTGCAAAGATACTCTCAGTGATGGAATCTCGACTTCAAGTGGTAGAATAGTCTCAGTGCCATAGACTAGAGAGTAAGGTATGGCACTAGTAGGGGTGTGAATGTTGGTTTTGTAGGCCCAAAGAGATGGATAAAGTTGCAGGAGCCAATCTCAGCCAGTGTCATTAATAGTCTTTTGAAATATTTAAATTATTGTTTTATTTGACACCTCGGCTTGGCCATTACCTTGTGGATAATAAATGCTAAAATACCTATGCAAGATTTTGAACTTGTCACAAAGCTCGTCCACATATTTATTATAAAACGGGCTACCATGATTAGTGACAATAGCCAAAGGAACTCCATAGTGGCAGATGCTGTAATTCAGGATAAATTTTGCAATTTTTTTACCATTTATATAATTCATAGGGATGGCCTCAACCCATTTGGTAAAATACTTTGTAGCAGTGATAATGTACTTATGTCCATTAGAAGAGAGTGGAGTAATTTTCCCTACGAGATCAAATGCCCATTGAAAAAAAGGCCATGGAGAAATGACTAGTTGAAGATCTTTTGATGGTGCATGAATCAGGTTCCCATATATTTGACATTTATAACACATTTTTGGAAAAATTATGTGCATCTTGTTCCATTGTTGGCCAATAATATCAAGCTCTTACCAATTTCTTTGCAAGAATCAAACCATTGAAATGGACTCCGCATATACTATTGTGTACTTTGTGCAAAGAAGTTTGTACCTCTCTCGAATCGAGACATCTGAGGAGGGTTTGGTCAAAGGATCTTTTATAAAGGGTATCACCAATGATTACATATCTAGAGGCTTATTAAATAAAGTTTTGATCTTTTTTTTGGATAGGTCAGGCGATAAGATATGGGCATTGAGGTAGTTATAGATATCTTGGTACCAAGGGGAATCAAGACCAATAATTTCACACACAAGCTCAGACTATAGAATCTTGAATGCAGGGACCAAAAGTTGCTCCACTAAGAACACACACCATCCATCATTTTGTGGCATGTCAATCATGTAAGAAATGGTTTTCATAGCATCTTCTTGTTTATTGTGTACTCTAGGAACTTGATGAAACTTAATTGTGACAAATTTGGATTTTAGAAAATCTGTCAATTGCTTGTAGGGTACCAACTTATAATATTTGGTGTCACAGTCTTCCTTAACTTGTCTGATGACCAAATTTGAATCTCCATATACTTTCAAGTGTTGAATTTTCCATTGTATTTCTAATTTCAATCCAATGACTAAAGCCTCATATTCAACAATGTTATTGGTACACATAAATTCTATCTTGTACATGATTTGGGTATCACATCTCCTTGTGGGGTGACAAACAAAATACCTACTCTGGATCCATTCCTAGTGTGTGTGACCCATCAAAATATAATTTCCATTAATTGGATATCTCCATAAAAAGTTAGATTCATCAGGAAAATCTAATAGAAATGGGTGATCATCCTATATTGGTGCTTCTGGAAACTAATCTTCTATTACCTAGACCTTTATTGCTTTACAATCCACATATTCAATGTTGAATTCAATTAGGATCATTACCCACTTGGTCATTCTCCCTGTGTGTGCTAATTTTCTCAAGAGATATTTCAATGGGTCAATCCGTGATACAAGCATTATTTTCTGATGGAGCATATAATGTCTCAATTTTTTAGCTGCAAAGCCTATAGCAAGGCATGCTCAATCTATGAGTGTATAGTTCAATTAATAAACCACAAGAGTTCTGCTAATGTAATAGATGGTTCTTTCTCTTCCCTATTCATCACGTTGTGCCAAAAGAGCTCCTAATGATGTTTTAGTAGTAGATATGTAAAGGATGAATGAATTGCCTAGAACAGGAGGCATCAGGATCAGTGGATTGAGTAAATAATCTTTTAACTATTGGAAGGACTGCTTACATTATTATTTTCATTTGAAAGTCACTCCCTTATGCAGAAAATTTTGGAAGGAATGACATTTGTCAGCCAATTTTGCAATGAATCTACGAATGGACTATAACTTTCCTTGAAGGCTTCTTAATTGTTTCAAAGTGGTTGGAAAAGGCATGTCTAATATTTCTTTTACTTTCTCAAGTTCCTCCTTAATGCTTCTGCGTGAAACAATGTAACCTAGGAGCTTTCCTAAAATAATCTAAAAATATATTTCTTTGGATTGAGCCAGAGTTTGTAATTTTCCATTCTTTCAAATATTTTGTGAAGAATACTCAAATGGTCCTTCCTTGTAGGTGATTTACATAATAGATCATCCACATAATCTTCCATCAGTACATGCGTGAAATCATGAAAGATAGTGTTCATCTCCCTCTGATATGTGGCTCTTGCATTCTTAAGGTAGAAGGGCATCACATTCCAACAATATGTTCCCCAAGCACATGTGAAAGTTGTTTTAGGTTGCTATTTAGGTGCAATTTTGATTTGATTATAATCAAAGAAGCCATCCATTAGTGATAACATCTCATATCTATTTGTTATATCTACTATGATATCAATGTTTGGCAAGGGGAAATCATGCTTGGGACATAATTTATTAAGGTCACAAAAATATGTACATATTTTGAAGCCCCTAGTATGTTTTCTCTCAGGGACTAAATTAGAGATCTAGTCTTCGTAATCAATTAGTCTATTAACACCAGTATCTAGTAACTTTTTTAATTTTTCTTTTACCAAAAGAGATATCTGAGGATGCATTTTTCTTAATTTTTTCTTGACTAGGTTGGTGCTTGACTTTAATGGAAAATGATGAAGAACCAATTCAAGATCCAGGCCTGGCATGTCTGCATAAGACTAGGCAAAATTAATTTTTTGTGTCAAGAAAAATCTCACAAACTCATATTTTTCTTCTTGGGATAATGAGGCTGCAAAATGTATGATTTTTGGATTATTTGGTGTCCTCAGATTGATCTCTTCTCTCATTTAAATTAATAATGCTGATTTTTATTTCAAGGGGAGTCTATCCAATTTTCCATCCTTAGGCACCTTAGAGAGGTTTTTGTTAGAGTAATTATCTGTTTACACTTATTAATTAGATCACTTTGATTTAATTAATTAAGTTGTTTATTACTCTAGTTTACTTAAGCTATCTCTTAGGTGCATTATAATTAATATTTATATTAATTATTAATGTGCAACCTAGCTTTTCAATTTTTAGGGTTTCGTTCACCTTTATAGGTTGAACTTTGTAGTTCTTTCTTCATTAATTCAGATTACAATTTAGCTCTCACTTATCGAGCAACTTATGAGTTCTTCTCCTTCCCTCTTCCTGCTTCTTTCTTATTACAAGTTTCTTGCATGCAGGTGTTCTTCGGGTTATGTGGATTTGTCTCTCAAATCTTACATGGTATCAGAGCTTCCCTGCTGCTGCCTGGTCTGAAGGTTTTGAAGCTGTGATTCGAAGAAGAAAACCACAGCTTCTCTAGGGTTTTTTCTTCAATCTTGAGGAGGCGATGTTTTCTGGAGCACTTAGAGCCAAAATGGACACCACCATCATGCTAAGAAGACCTGGGAGAGTCAAAAATGTATAAAGTTTGCATTTTTTGGCCACAGTGACCTCTGGGAAAAAATTTCTCCCTCCTAGGCCGTACGACACAAAAATTGAGAATTTAAAAAAAAAAAATGCTTTTTTCTTAGGTTTTGGGGCACAGCCTGCCACACCACCAGCGCGCCGCCGCCACACCACCCCGGTGCCACCCGCGCACAGCTTGCACCCAGCCCCCACCAGCACCGCTCCCTCTGCCATCCGGCCCTACGCCGGCGCAGCACTGCCCGGGAGCCACTCAAGAGCCATTGGCGAGCTGCTCGGGAGCCACCCGCTTGCCACCTCCGCCGGTGACAACCACCCAGCTACCACTGCCTACCAGCAGAGGTGATTTCATCACTGACGTCACTTGTCGGTAATTTTTTCCGGTGATTTTTAAAATTTTCTGGCAGCCGCAATTTTTTTCTGGCAGACAGCCTTTTGACCACCGTACGGCCATCAAATATTTTTCCGGGTGCTGTGACAGTTGTTTGACTGTCAAATTATTTCTTGACTCTGGTTTTTTCCAGAGAGCTATTTTTCGGAGGAGCAGTTGGTCTTTCAGCCATAACTTGCGCATACGGTGTCCATTTTTGGAAAATGAAATATCGTCAGAAAGGTGTTTCCGAGCCAGATGCAATGGTGCTAGTATCGTTTGTTGATTCAACCATTTGATCTCTCATTTTTGGAATTTAAGTAGAGGCTTCAGTTTCCTCCATCTCTGTATCTGGCGTCCAGGTTTTCTTCTCATTTTTTGTACTTTCTATACTTGTTTCCTTGTTGTATGGGGGATAGAATTATACATTGTAGGGGGGGTGCATATGCTTTCTGTACTTTAATTTAGGAATGACCCTTCTACTTTCATCTAATTCTTCTTTCAATGTCAAACCCCTCTGTGGCCCAGTTGACACCACACAATTATCACACCTGGAAAGCACACATGACCAGGCTACTCATGTCATGTGGCTTATGGTCATGTCTGGATGAGAACCAACCTATTTTGTAGCATCTATTTGAGGTCCTTCAGCACAGAAAAAAAATGGATGAAGCCATGGGTTTGATTGTTCGACTCCTCGCGCCTATTGGGGAAAGTTTGCAGATCTGTTTGGCATAGTGAATGCATTCAGGGCACTTCAGCTTGATGCAGAGTTGACATCCTTGTCTCCTGATATTTTTTCCACCATTGAGGACTTCTTGATGAAGTTCAATGCTCTTCAATCAATTTTACAAGGATGTGGGAAGACCAAATCAGATGACGAGTGTATCTTTCTGATACTCTCAAAGCTTCGTGGAGCGTTCTAGATTTTCTCCTCCACTTTCTATTCCACTATGGATGCCTTGGGTCTTAGGTACAATATGCCTTGCTTTGTGGCCTTCTATGATCAGTTGACTCGAGACCAATCAAAGATTCAATAGTTGAATGATGCTTCAGGTTCTATGAGTCATGCCTTTGTTGCTTACCCATCTCCACAAAAATCAAAGCAGAAACATGTATCATCATCCACAGAATCTTGGAAGGATTCTCCTTCCCAACATTCCTTTGGCTCACCTCCTTCACCCAAGGGGAAATCAAAGACAGACAAACCCAAGTGTACTTATTGCAGTAAGTTCAATCACGATGAGTCTTAGTGCTTTCAGAAGAAGGTGGATGGATATGCCCAAGAGATTGTTGATTTGACAGCTCTTCTTCATAAGAGAAACATTGATATTCCTTCTTCCTCTTCTCACTGGTCTTTTTCATCATCATCTCAGGCAGATGGTTCAGGAAATGGAAAGGTTCATGCCTTATGTGCATCTAATATAGCTCCCTCTTCTAGGTGGTTGCTGGATTCTGGTGCTTCACATCATATGGCATCTTCTCGGAGTTCCTTCTCATCTTTTGTGGCCTCTCCTACCCCACACATCTTGATGGGGAATGACACAGTTATGCCCGTGTGTGGTCAGTTTTCTATTGACATCAATGGTGGTGCATTCCATGATGTACTATGTGTTCTATCATTGTTATCAAACCTTCTCTCCATTTATTAGATTACTCACAGCGGGACAAAGAAGACAGTTGAGTTCACTGCAGATTTTGTACACATCAGAGATAGTGCAACTAGCCACATTGTTGCTACAGGGACAGTTGATCATGCCACCCACTTGTACTCCTTCTCCCATTTTGGTCCACCATCTCCAGTGTTGGAGAATATCTCTCCTACTTCACGAGTGCCTAGTGAGAGGTGTTTGATGTTGAATGTGGACCTCTCTATCCAACATAAAACCCAACATAGTCATTACACAATCAAGAAAATCACAAAAACAAACATAGATTGTTTGCTCTGCAAGCGTGATTGAAGCGACCTGTTGCCTCCTAATTAGGAGTGATTGTTGTAATGTACCCTCAGAACGAGAGCCAAAAACCTGACCTTCTCTAATACGGAGGATTTCATAGTGTGAGTGTGTGAGAAATAGCCATCAATTGTGAGAAAATATGCATCTATATGAGCAAAAGTGCTGCTATTCTGTGAATTGAGACATGATTAAGATATAAAAGAAATGCTTTTAAGCTAGAATTGAACTTGCAAATGAATCTAGAAAGCTTTGAAAGTACAAGATTGAATTGTTAGCCTTATAAGTAGAGAATAAGTGAAAGCTAAACAATGTTCAATTCCAAAATGAAATTATAATAATTATGCAAAAGATAAGCTAAAAGCATGAAATTGAAACCAAATTTGACTATAGTTATGATGCTCAAAAACCAAGGATCTTCTCAATGAAGAAAAGAGGTCTCATTTATAGAAAA
>MU223800.1:206408-236470 GCA_018584345.1 Thuja plicata
GGGGGTGTTAGAGTAATTATCTATTTACACTTATTAATTAGATCACTTTGATTTAATTAATTAAGTTGTTTATTACTCTAGTTTACTTAAGCTATCTCTTAGGTGCGTTATAATTAATATTTATATTTATTATTAATGTGCAACCTAGATTTTTGAGTTTTAGGGTTTCGTTCACCTTTATAGGTTGAACTTTGTAGTTCTTCTTTAATTCAGATTACAATTTAGCTCTCACTTCTTGAGAAACTTCTGAGTTCTTCTCCTTCCCTCTTCCTACTTCTTTAATTCAGATTACAATTTAGCTCTCACTTCACGAGTGCCTAGTGAGAGGAATTCGGGTCACTTGAACTTCTGTGTTGCTCCTGAGGTCAGTTTTGTGGCTTCTCCACCTCCTCCTCCTCCTGTTGTGCCTGCATTTGTTCATCATGATTCTTCTTCAGCAGTCCCTGTTATGGCCACTCCTTGCATCGAGTCTTCCCCTCCAGTTGTTGAGGGCATATCTGAGGACATTAATCTCCTCCCAGCTTACAGATTCAGCCCATCTATTTGCCCACCTTCATTGGGGATTCCATTCCAGGAGTCTCATTCATTCTCCTTTGAGCACCAGCTTGGCCTTCCGGTTTCACCTCTCATTCAGGGGTTTCCTTGTTGCTTCATACCTCTGTTTCTTCCACATTGGAGTTCCATTTGTTCGATCATTCCTACAGGGGTTCCATCATTCTGGGGGGGCTTTGCTGTCTCATCCCTCTCTCATGGGGGGTTTGAATGTACTTATGGTTTTGAGAGAGTCTCTTGAGCCATTCTTTTCTGCATTTTTTCTATCTCTTCTTGGAGTAGGGTTTTTCCCATGTGGTTTTCCCTATTTCTCCGCTTTACAGAGATTTGGTTGTGCTTGGGTACTTGATCAGGCCTTGTTGCTGGGACCCATTTTCCTGCTTTCATAGCTATGCTAGGTTAGCTTACCTCTTGAGCTTCGCTTAAGGGGGGTGTTAGAGTAATTATCTATTTACACTTATTAATTAGATCACTTTGATTTAATTAATTAAGTTGTTTATTACTCTAGTTTACTTAAGCTATCTCTTAGGTGCGTTATAATTAATATTTATATTAATTATTAATGTGCAACCTAGCTTTTCAAGTTTTAGGGTTTCGTTCACCTTTATAGGTTGAACTTTGTAGTTCTTCTTTAATTCAGATTACAATTTAGCTCTCACTTCTTGAGCAACTTCTGAGTTCTTCTCCTTCCCTCTTCCTACTTCACAAGTGCCTAGTGAGAGGAAGTCGGGTCACTTGAACTTCTGTGTTGCTCCTGAGGTCAGTGTTGTGGCTTCTCCACCTCCTCCTCCTCCTGTTGTGCCTACATTTGTTCATCATGATTCTTGTTCAGCAGTCCCTGTTATGGCCACTCCCTGCATCGAGCCTTCCCCTCCAGTTGTTGAGGGAATATCTGAGGACATTAATCTCCTCCTAGCTGACAGATTCAACCCATCTATTTGCCCACCTTCATTGGGGATTCCATTCCAGGAGTCTCATTCATTCTCCTTTGAGCACCAGCTTGGCCTTCTGGTTTCACCTCTCATTCAGGGGTTTCCTTGTTGCTTCGTACCTTTGTTTCTTCCACATTGGAGTTCCATTTGTTTGATCATTCCTACAGGGGTTCCATCATTCGTGGGGGGCTTTGTTGTCTCATCCCTCTCTCATGGGGGGTTTGAATGTACTTATGGTTTTGAGAGAGTCTCTTGAGCCATTCTTTTCTGCATTTTTTCTATCTCTTCTTGGAGTAGGGTTTTTCCCATGTGGTTTTCTCTATTTCTCCGCTTTATAGAGATTTGGTTGTGCTTGGGTACCTGATCAGGCCTTGTTGCCGGAACCCATTTTCCTTCTTTCATAGCTATGCTAGGTTAGCTTACCTCTTGAGCTTCGCTTAAGGGGGGTGTTAGAGTAATTATCTATTTACACTTATTAATTAGATCACTTTGATTTAGTTAATTAAGTTGTTTATTACTCTAGTTTACTTAAGCTATCTCTTAGGTGCGTTATAATAAATATTTATATTAATTATTAATGTGCAACCTAGCTTTTTGAGTTTTAGGGTTTCGTTCACCTTTATAGGTTGAACTTTATAGTTCTTCTTTAATTCAGATTACAATTTAGCTCTCACTTCTTGAGCAACTTCTAAGTTCTTCTCCTTCCCTCTTCCTAGTTCTTGTTACAGGTTTCTTGCATGTAGGTGTTCTTCGGGTTTTGTGGATTTATCTCTCAAATCCTACAGTTTTCACCTTCGGATACATCCATTTTTACTTTTTAAGTCTGATGCCACCTTTCAGTTTTCACTAGAAGACATTTTTTCATTTTTTATTTAATTTTCACTTTTGTGGCTAGATGATGGAGTTGACTCACCAAAATATGTTGTGGCATCAAGATCAATTAAAAATCCTTCTTTGTGATCACTCTTTGGCATGCCTTCTCATATCTCAACACATTCTGCTATTGCTTCATCATTTTTAAAGCGATCTAAGCTCGGTGGTCCTTGTTGTCCCAATCTATCAGTTCAAGGTATATTAAGGGAATTTCATCATACGTATTTGATATTTTTTGGGTTCCAGGTGTAAGGGAAAAGATATAAAGATCGGTCATGTCAAAATCACTAGCACTATCTTCTAAAGTAGTGCTTAGATCCCAGAAAGTTTCAATCAAGGATTGAGGATAGGTTTTGGCCGGAGGGGTGTTATCCACATGTTTTTCTTCGATAGGTAAATCATCAGGGTCAATAAAGACTCATTCAAGTTCATAAGAGCTAAATGAATAGGAGTCCCATTCCCACAGGTTGGAATCGGTAGTTTCAGGATGAGAGTCCTCAGATGTCTTGTCATTGTTCAATGCATTCACATTTTCACATGAGAGTAACTTAGTACTCGAAGAGACAATTCACAATGGTTTAAATGTGAGTCCTCTATTAGGTGGTTTCCCTTGCACAACAATAGGCTCTATGATTCCTTTCTTTTGTGTGCCAAGTCCATTACAACCTAGTCCATATTTTTCAACAGGCGATTGTACAGGTTCTTTCTCTGGTTCCTCTTTGTATATCCATGTGGATAAATCTTCATTAATACATTCTTCATGAAATCCTCCCCACTTTACAAATGAAGCATGGGGATTATGTAGGCCATTATTTTTCTCTTCTATTTACAAAAGGTGTAGTTTTCTATAGGATTTTGTGGAAAGAAGCAACTTCCCAATCTGAAAGGCTTGAGCCATATAATACTCTCCACACCCCAGGTCTTCAATTTTAATTTTTTCCTTGGTCATTTTGGTAAGTGTGGATGCATCAACATACTTAGAGGAATCTTTTTGGAATTTTTTCCTTGGTCATTTTGGTAAATCGATTGATTTTGATTCACTATTAGCTGGTACTTTCTACGTAGGAGTGTCTTTAAGATTGGCACATCACTAAAAAGGATTAGGGTCTCTTGGAATAGTGATCTCCACTCCATTGTATGAATACTTTTGACACTGGTGGCAATTTGATGGGACTCCTTTCATTGCATGGATCCAAGGGCATCCCAAAATAATATTGAAAGGTAAATCCAGGTCTACAACTTGTAACAATGTGTTCTCAATTTTTGGCCCAACTATGATAGGAAATATGATGATTCCTTTGGAAATATTTTCACCATCATCATAGGATTTTATTTTAATCTTCTTTGATGGATCAACATCATCTTGTGTATAGCCAAGGGCTATAAAAACATTCAATGTGCAAATATTAAGCCCTGCTCCACCATCTATCAAGACTCGTCTGACTTTGCAATTATGAATAAAGAATTCAAGATGTAAAGGGTCATTGTGATTAGATCTATCTTGAGGGAGATCATTAGGTGAAAAGGTAACATGTTGGGATATAGAAAAATACCCTATCATGGCCTGAAACTGGTCAACATTGTTAGTGGAAAAGAGCAAAACCAGATTTGATATTCACATTATTCAATTGGATTTCAACTGGACGCCAATTTTGTTCCTAATGTGCCTTTAAATAGGTAGTATACAACCATTTCTAATTGTTGAACATTTTTCTAACTATCAACGATATTTTATTATTAAGAAGATAAAAAACTAATCCTATGATTAATGAATATGCCAACATTCCCCACTTATTACCTTAATATGAACAAGAGTGTAAGTCGCAAGGGTTTTAAACCCAACCCTCTAGAGAATTTGATGAAGTGCCTTCACCAATCCTCCTCTCTCACTCAAGAAACACCAAACTGACTACATCAGTGGATCTCCTGATCGCAAAACCTGAAGTTGTCTACACAACATGAGTGTTCCCATATCCCCTACATAATGAGACACATTTCCTCTAAAATTCCACATCTCCTCTGAGTGTGTCTAATGCCTCCTCTAGTGCTGCACATGAGACACCTTTCTTTTGAAATTCTACATCTCCTTCGAGTGTGTCTAACACCTCCTCAAGTGTTGTGGAAACAACCTCTCCTTTGTTGCACAAATCCCTACCGACATACTTGCACATGAGATGCCTTTCCTCGGAAATTCAAAATCTCCTTCGAGTGTGTCTAACGCCTCCTCAAGTGCTTGAAAAATTATATTCAAATCCTTCCCCCTCGCTCCTTGAAGGAGCAATCATGCTTCCAAATCCCCCTCTTCTCTTTAGGGACACAAATAAGTCATCCCCCTCTTCTCTTCATGGATGAATCTGTCAAGCCCTAGCTTTTCAGAGACACAAATAGATTTCTTTTCATGCAATGGTTCATCTCCAAGAAAAAATCTATCTTGGGATGATGGAAAATCTTTAGCCTTCATTGCCTGTAGCCTCTTGTAATATCTTGTTACAATTTATCCATTTGATGACTCATGTGATTCTATGAATATCTTGTCATGTATGATGAAGATAAATTTTTAACTTCTGATAAATGATAACATCATATCAGCGACATATTCACTTTTATCGTTTCCTTGATCTGCTAACCAATCCTCCACAACTACGGACATCCAGTGATCTCAATGGTCTGAAAACTTGTCAGGAGCTTGATTCATAATGGCCATTCATTGATCATCAGTGATCCTCCTTTCTCTGGCTACTTCAATTCTGATTGGGGATATTGTGCTTTGCAAAATAGGATAATCAATAACTTTCATATGATTCTCATCGGATGTGCAAATACTAGAGAAACAAGCCTTATTTGCTACTTTTTTTATTATTATTTTAGTATAGTAAAAATCTATTTCAACAAAATAAAACTACTAATCTCCCTATTTTAAACAATGATGCATTAGTTCCATTCCTCGGTGTGGTCTCCTATATATCCAAATTTTCTTCTTCTTTGCATAGGTTTTCATGATTAGTAGCGACCACGTAAAAATAAAATAATAGGACGCACAAAACAAAAATGGTAGAGAAATTACCGATTGAAAGAGAAAAATGTAGTGAGAGCCAATAGAAACCAAAGTGGTTTCATCAACGATTATCTGTTGATTTCATGGATGTTATGCTTGTGTCGTGACCCAAGTTAAAGATCATATCGTCATGTGTTCTCTAATATGCATGATGCTCCACACCTCACAGATTGAATAAAACTTAGAATGCATTAAACAATCGTTCAATCTCATTCATAGTCTTAACAAAAAGACAATCGATCAATCTGTCAGTAAGCAGTTCATACATCTCAATCTTAATGGCCTTTTTGTTTCCTCCTTGATCTACATCTGACAAGCGCAGAGACCATTTTTGGCTTTGACACCAAATGTTAGCGCAAAAGAGAAAAATTAGATTTAATATTTATATCATTTAATTAGATTTTAATTGGATTCCAATTTTTTTCTTAACGTGCCTTTAAATAGGTAGTATATAACCATTTCTAATTGTTGAACAATTTTCTAACTGTCAACAGTATTTTATTATTAAGAAGATAAAAAACTAATCCTACGATTAATGAAATACGCCAACAAACATTAATTTCATCTATGTTGACATTTTTTCCCAATTAATCAATAAGGTTATTTATACTCAGTATGGACTTTGGGTCTAAAAGGGGCTCCTTGCATTGTAATCTTGGTACGACGGGTAGTGATGCACATTAGGGGTCCTTATCTTTTATGGTAATAGTAGCCACATGTGAATTGGACTCTTGAAAACAATTTATAGTATAATCATGAGAGGTGCGAGTGTAATTTGCGTTAGACTTAGAATTTGAATTTAACTAGAAGCCTTCCCCTTCTCATGATCTAATAAGGGAGTTTTGAAAATCGTGTGACCGATATGTGAGGAACCTGTAGGAGGCTCTACTTATATTATCCCTTGATCAATTAGGTCTTGCACCAAATGTTTCAATTGATAACATGAGGTCATTTTGTGTCCTTTTGTTTGATGATAGTCACAATATTTATTATCATCCTACCATGGGGGTTTGACTATTGTCTATTCTTTGATATCAGGTAACCGAATGTAATTAGATTAGAGAAACGATTGTAAAAAATACTCTAGAGGTTCTCCCAATGGTGTAAATTTTTTGGGAGGTGCATCTCTTGCTCTAGGAGGTCGTCTTTGTTGAGTCTGTTGCATAGTATTTGTTGTTTGTGCTTGCGGTGGTGCTTGAGTTGTAGTTTGTGTGTTTGGAGCACTTGGTCCTTTGAGACTGATTTTTGCTTGAGTTGTATTAATCATTCGTGCACCAACAACACTTTTATTTGTAACATTCATATTGTGTGACCATAATTATGTCTTCTCATTTGAAGTGATCATGTTAGTACTTTCTTTATTGATTTTGATTGTTCCCTTTTGGGCAAGAGCTTCTTCAATATTTGTCCCCTTTTTAATGAGCTTAGTGATTGTACTTGGACTTTTGTTTTTGAGCTCATACATCATTTCTGGTACAAGGTTGTTAATAAACAAATTTACTTGTTGGTCTTCCAAAATATCAAATAGATATTTACTAACAAGGTTTCAACATTGTAATAAACATGTCATGAATGGTTCTCCAACATTTTTCTTTGTTGAGCACAAATCAATCAATGTAATCTCGCTTGATATGTTAAAAGAAAAATGAGAAATGAATTTTTCAGCCAACTCTTGCCATGACTTTATATTCCCTAGTAACTTTGAGTACCATTCCATTGTTTTTCCACTGAGACTTTGAGGGAAAAGTCACATGAGATACATGTCATCATGTATTACTTCTATGCAAGCATTGTAAAACTCTCTGACGTGATCCTTAGGATTACCTTTCCCTCTATATTTTTAAAACTTTGGTACCTCAAAGTTGGTAGGAAAAGGAGGCATATACAAACTTTTATCAAATGGATTCAGACACAATTCTTTCTCTGTATATATCAATTTACTGTCCTTGAATTTCAATGCATCCACTTTTCTTCTTAGCTCTTCAATTTGTTGAATCATTTCACCATTGGATGATTTATTCTTGATTTCATTATTCATTCCTAGATGTCCCCTTTGTCTATAAACTATTTTTTTTGGTGGACATTGATCATTTTGATATGTCAATCTAGGAGTATCTGATTCCGATGATTCCAAAGGAGGATCTTCATGTGGTTCCATTGCAACATTTTGTGGTTGACTGAATTGTTGTTGTCGGTATTGTGGAATTTGAGATTGTGTCATTTGATGTCCAAAATATTATTGAGGTTCCTCCAATTGTTGCATTTTTGGATAAATAAACTATTAATGTGATGGAGGTTCTTGTTCATGATATTGTGGCACATAATATTGACCTTGTGGTACATATTGAGTCTTTGGTGCATATTGTTGATGTTGTGCAAACTTTTGTTGTTACAAAGGTTGTTGATACACTTGTTGTGCCTTTGATGGATATTGATCATGTTGAAAATTTGATTAAGATCCTTGTCCCATTTGATACTTTTGCATTTTTGGGACTTGTTGCTCTTGACTTGGTGCCTTTTGAAAATCCAATGGTGCAATCATATTAGCAAGACTTGGATATTTATATTTGTGTGACTTAGATTGATTCTCTTGAGATATTGCATTCACCTATTCTTGTTGTGTAACGTTTGGTGGCATTGGTGAAATATCAAAAATACTCTTCTTCTTAGGTGTAGTAGATGTTGTTGCCACACATGATACATCCTTTTGTTTAGGAATATATACCCTTGATGTGTTTGGTCTTGGCCCTTTAGGTAACTCAAGACTTGAAATCTTCTCTTTCATTGCTCGATATGTTAACAATAATGGGCCATGTTGTTGTGTATCACTTCTTTCTTCCAAAGGGGGTATATATGGCATTCCTATATTAAATGTCTATGTTTCTGGTTGGCTTTTTGACATGCGTTCTTTAAGATCAATCCTTAATGTCCTTTTTGGATTAGGGTTGGAAATCTTATTGACATAAACTATTTCTTGAAGGAATGGAGATGTATTAAATAAGGGGTTATCAATTTGGGAAAAGGTAGTCTTTTGAGGAATTTCAATAGTTAATTCATTTCATGGTCGTTTTTGCATTACCTTTGTAGTTGATGTTACTCCTAAAGAGAGTTTTTTGTCATTAGTTTATGCAAATTCATATATCAATGAAAGCAACCGAAGGAAGGAAGTCATACAATGAAGAAGACACATTCAGTAAAGGCAACTGAGACAACCAACGAGTGCCGAGCATGTATCAAGCACTGAGCGACCTACATATACCGAGTCATGCAAAGACAATTACCGAGTACTCATAAACACCGAGAAGAGGGTATAGAGTTACCAAGTAAGAACAAGCATGTTTACTGAGCATTCCAGTGCCGACATTTAATTTGAAATTAGATAAATTAGATTTGGAGACTGAACATGAAGCATTACACAAAATTCGAGGTAAAATTTAGTTGAGTCATTGGGACTTCAAACACATGATTGGACAGGATCACAAGCCAGATCCACCAATGAATTTTTAGAAGGCATGCGACATTGGAGATGTAACCTAAGTTTAACCACTTAATCTCCACCATTGATTCTTGATGCCCTAGATCCAGTTAACTGCCTGAATATTGTATAAGATATCAGTTTTGAATGTTGAAAGAGTTGACATTGTAGAGGGTTGACATTGTTGTTAAGATTGTTGACAGAGTTGAAAGAGTTAATGAATATGTTGAAAGGTGAAGCATAGAAGAGGTATGCATAATGAAGCAAAGCTTATAATACTAAGCTACCGAGTGCAGAATAAGCTAACAGAGATATAGAACACACTGAGTTTGGACAACATTTGATTGATGCACCTTTATCAGATATTTTGTAGTGAATTTTGTTGTAATCAATGAAGTCCAAATCCCACTTATGGGTAGGCCCTAACAGGTCTTATATTTTGTAAATCCTTTAACCAAGTACATCTCTTAGATTAGAGATTGTAAAATCCTCTAACAAGGTAGACTAAATAAATCTTTTGTACTCTTAACTGAGTATTTTACTCCTAACAGGGTAACCTATCAGAAGTAGCTAAATTTGTAGCTCTAACCAAGAAACCTTTTTACTATAGTAGTGAAGGATTGTGGGAGTCATCCCCACCGTAGTTATTTCCTCTAACAAAGGATTTTTGCATAACCAAAATCTATGTGTTATGTGTTGCATATTTTATGGTTTGGAATATTTACTTTATGTTCATCTTATGCATTGTATTTAACTCGGTAATAGATCAGAATGAATGGTTAAAATTTTTAAGGGTACTGATTCACCCCTCCCCTCTTAGTACATAACTTTCCTAATTTATTCCAACTATACTAACAATTGATTCATCTAATATTTTTTCCCATCCAAAGTCAATTTTGATCAGTTTTCTTTTGCTTTCTTTTGCAAATCATGTTCTTCCAATAATCCAGGATTTGATTTCTTTAAAATTTTGAAGTACCTTTTCATGTCTCTTGTCATAATGTACTTTAAAGTGTATCGTATTCTTTTGTCTTTAAGCGCTTCTTGAATTTATTCTTCAGGTAGGTCGGTGATGAAAAAATGACTTGCTTCTGACAAATACGAATCTGCATCCGAATATGATGGGTCATTTGTTTCTTTTCCAAATTTTGGATGATGCATTAATTCCTTTTGTGAGGATGGTTCTTGGTAAAAATAATTTTGACTTGGTTGATTAAACTCAAATGTTATCGTGTTTTCTTCTTGAGGTGTTGGTGGAACACTGCCACATCTGGGTTGCATAGGTACAAAAATTGGTTCAAAGTGTGGAGGAGGTCCCCATATTATCATTCCATAGCTTGGAGATGTCTTTGAAGAGTTTTCATACTTGAATTAGGTCCTTCCATTTTTCTTGAATTATCAAATATTTTTTGATTGTCTTGGGAGCATGAAAATGTCATGTGCCTTGTGTCATCAAATTTTTGATTTTCCACACTTGAATGGTATGTGTCATTTAGGTCCAAAGCTTGTGTTTGTAAAGGTGCTCCTTGTCTTGGATCAAAAGGTAATTGTGTCTCTTCTCTTAATATAAACATGGGTTGATAAGTATCTTGTTTCCTCTTGGAACTTTGAGATCTTGTAACAATGGCTATGATGACTATATGCAAGCAAGGGGATGCAATATGCACTTGTAAATGCAATTTTTTTTTAAGATTTTGAATGAACCTAAAATTATTTATGGAATTGGGACTTTGAAAAATACTATGATGCAAGATATGGAAACTTAGAAATTATGGAAGCTAAAAATCTTGAACTTTGGGAAAAATCTTAGAAATGCAAATCTAAGAGTAGGACCTTAGGAGATTGAATTGGATCTTGATTTTAAGGAACCAAAAGGACAAAATCAAAATGATAGGTGATCAAGTCAAATATCCTGTGACAAAGAGTGGATGTTGACTAAATGATAAAGAGGACAAAAATGGATAATGTTTGAAACAAAATCAAGATCCATTTTTCAATAACATAAGGTAGAACTCTAGGACATGAATTTTTGAGATTTTTGACAATTTTTTCTTAAGAGGTTCTATATGCAAAATGAGGGAAAGAAATGCATTTAGGATGAGGATTTTGATATGCTATGGAGTTTGGTATGATTTAGGAATGAAATGAAAAAGGCTAAGTGAAAATGCAAGCTATATGGGAAAGGATAATGCAAACCCTAAAATGCAAGGACTAACCTAGAATTGCCACAAGATCTCAAAATATATTTAAAAGGTCATGTTTTGCAAGGTTCATGACAAGGTCCTTGGGAAAATTTTGAATGTCTTGGAATGCTTTGGGAAGGATTTTAATGTTTTGAAGTGTTTTTTGAATTCTTTTAAAATGAGATTTGATTAATGTAATTTATTTGTCACACATTAAAGATACTTCAAACAAAGATGACCATTTTAATCTACGTGCAAAAATACATCACAACTTAGGATTGAAGGACAATACTTGTTGAATCTCTACTTGGATAAATCTAGTTGCACTTATTCAAAGTGGATAGCCTACAATTTTGGTAGCACTGACTCCCCTCCATGGAACTCACTTCTCAGACACACCAAACTTTATATTCCAAGGGTCATCACTTTCCAAGGAATTTTCTATCTCTACTAAGAACCACAAGAGTGTGTGGTGTCTTAGTTGGTCACTGACCTTTTGTGTCAGCAAGTAGAAGGATTTTGGCTTCTATAACTAAGGCCTCTAGTACAGAACATCCATTTCAATGGGTGGCATGATAAAATCCTGCATGAGGTCTTACAACCTTAAGAACCAAGGTTTTATGCACCTCAAGGGTACTGGAGGAGAGTTGTCACCCAACCATACTGTTGATTGGACTTTTGGTCACAATCACACTTTTATATAGTGGTTTGGATGGAGACCTAGCTTTGGCATGTCACCACTTGGTTCATTCCCTCTCACCAGGACTTATGGGCTTCTTGCGAGGCAGGCCCTCTAAAAAAAATAGAATGGATTTATCTTGCACCCAAGATCCGCAAAGCCGAGGAGAGAGGATACATCCATTCAAATTTTTTGGGATCAACAGTATAACCAAATACTTCAAACAAAAGGATTCATTTTAGAGCACCAAACTAGAATTTTTGCAACTACTAAAAGCAAACACAAAGTTTTGGAAGTCACACAAGGTCTTCGTCAAACGTCCTGCATGGAATTTGTTAGTACTTTTGCATGACATCTTCACCAAAAGAGCACCAAGATGCTGCACAGATTTCATCAGAAACACAAAACCTCTGTCATAAGATCACACAGAAGATTTGAAAGCGCAAGAACAAAAATTTAGCATCAAAATGACAAAATTGACCAACTATGCAATACTTATGACCAACTATGCATATCAAAGGCCCGATTGTGCAGATCTGGAAACCAATTGCGAAGATCTGAGGCCCAACTATGTAGAACAGTAGAGAAACTACGCAGGACTTGAAACAAGAGACAAAAATACTCAAAAGGTTGTAAAACTCCTGATTTTGATAAAATTAAGTGCATATCATTTTTCATTAGAGCCATTAGGTTTCATTAAGCCACTAATCAGTTGAATTTGAAAGATTTGAACAAATTTGATAGCAAAAAAAGTCTTAAACCCCAATATGACATTCAAAACCCCAACTATGCAGTTTCCCCAACCAACTGCGTAGATCCCATGACCAATTGTGTAGATCCAACTACAAAATGCACAAATTTGTGTTCCAAGTGCATAGATCTACTAACCAACTGTGCAGATATCCTAATCAAGTGCACAAGATTTCACCAGGACCTGCAAACACCATTAAAACAACAAGATCAGTTGGTTAAACATGTTTTCACATTGAGTTCACAAAACATAAGACAAGGAAAATCATAAATTAACATCATATGCATGAACAAGGCAACCAAAAAACCTCAAATATCCATGCAAACAAATCCCTAATCTACCATTAAATCCATTTAAACAAAAGGTGCATAAACAATAGCATTCAAACTAAAACACCCCTTTCAAATGTAGCTCCATTGTTTTCCTTTCTTCTCCACTGAAATTGTAGCTCTTAATTTGACAAAATGCACTCAAAAGTGAAAGAAAAATGACAATAATGATCACGAGAATACTTGGAATGTGGTTAGAAAATGAAGACAAACTGACTTCAATTTATAGGAATTGAGGGCCAAAAAGAAGAATTAGCAATTAAATGAGCAAAAAGGAAGATTATCATATTTATGACAAAATAAATGCACAAAAAGAAAGCAAAAATTAAGGGTAGATGGGAAGGGAAAGGTGAAGGCTAATTAATAGGGAAGATAGAGGCTAAATTAGTGGAGAAATGTGAAGGGAAGGTGGAAGAAATGATGAAGCTAAAATATAGGAGATGGATGCACAATTAGGGGGAAAGAGGAAGAGTGGAATTATTTGAATTTAAAATTTATTATTCCCACCAAATTAGTGAATTAGAAAATAGGAATTATGAAATCCCATAAATGATGCAATTTAGCGAATTAATTAATTGTGGAGAGCTAGGAAAGAGGGGATAAACCATGGGTTATTTATCCCAAAAAGGGAAAATTAGTTGGTCGTTGACCAAAATGATGACATTGATGCAAAATTGAACTTATTCGATGATTTTGATAAAGATCCAAAAGCGGTTTGATGGTTTTGAAATGATTTGAAATGACATCGATGACTTTGACAATGCCTTGAATTGATTTTGAAATGGATTGATAAGGTTGAAATGATATTGAAATGTTTGGTAATGATTTGAAATAATTTTGAATTGATCTGAAAGGAGGTTGAAAAGGGATTTAAATATTTTGATAAGGTTTTGAAAGGATTTGATAGGTTTTCAAATAATTTTGAACCGATTTAGGAAATTTTAAAAATATTTTGAAAGGGTGATATTGATTTTGAAAATGATTTTGGCCAATTGATTAAGATTATGATACAAAATCAGAGAAATTTTAGTAATTAATTGAACACTTTTTGATGTTCAACTAATGACGAAAGACACAATGTTGACATGTGATAAAGACCATATGTGCAACATAGAGGAATAATTAGAATGCCAACACAATGTTTCAATCGTAATGCAAAATATTAACACACATAGGATCCCAGGTGTGAATGATTTTTGTGCGTCTACAACTGTAATGATTTTGCAAAAAAAAAAAAAAATCTCACAAAATATTTTATGTGGGCTTAATAAATTGTTTTCTCAATTTTAAAACCTTGTAAGGTCTTTTTTGGCCCCTTAATCAAGAAATCAGTTTTTTTTTTAAAACTGTGATATTGCTATCAGGATTTAGTTATGTAGTTTTTGAGTTAAACTCATTGACCCATGTTTCATGAGTATGGTTCACAAGAATCTATCTCTCATGAGAATGAAAATTTAACACTTATCACTCATTGCATCTAGGTGAGTCTTGTAGGGGTGAAGCATCAAGCCTTCTCCAGAAGTCATCCATCCCAATATTGTTCCAAATCAAGCACACTTAACCATGGAGTTTCCTCCAAGATTAAGCCCGATTTTCTTGCTAACCCATTGTCAAAACCTTAAGCATGTCTTGTGCCTTATGAATCATTCATTATATGGCCCCTTTAGCTAAAAAGTTACTAACAAGTACACTTCATGCACATGGTGCACTGCTCTCTGCACAAGTAGAGTACTACCCAACCAACATGAGACATGTGGTAAGAGGTTAAGGGTCCACTATAAATGTCAACGTGTCATCACTATGTCTATGTAGGCAACTAAGGCCACATACCATGCAAATCATCCACATCAGCAACATGATTTGGTGAAGGCAAGTCAACTACCACCTTATCATTATGGAGAAGGCACACAATCAACATATCTTGGACTGCAACGTCAGTATTACATTGATTGTGTGCACCACATCAACATTTGACACATCATAAACATGTCATATCATGATTTTCAAAGTCACCAACAATTACTATGCCACATCACCATGACATGTCCAGTAAAATAGGTCCATGTCATAACTGTGACATAGTTCTAACCCAAGCGCTTACAAGTTTTTGGTAATCTTTTGCATATAAATATAAAATATACTTCCATGTAGTGAATGTGGGATAAACATTTTTGCACCCACCTCATGGTTGGTGTTTTTATTTTGGAGATGATTTTCATATCCCCATAACTTGGTAATATGAGCTCATTTTTCAGCGCAATATTTTTTTATTGGGTTTGGAATTTTATTTTATTTTAAGCTTGGTCTTTACAAACTTGAACATCTTAGGATATTCTAATTATACATACTCAAAATAGATTTCCATATCATTGATCCAATCAATCAGCTCTTTTGGATTAAGATTTCCAGAAAATGTGGAAACTTAAATCTTTGGCCTCTTTCCAATCTTGGAAATGACCCTAAAAAACCTAGCCTCATCAAGATTTCTAGCCGCTTCTTTCTCTTCCTCGAATTGCCCTTCTTTAGATTCATCTTCACTTTCATGTCTTTCCCTAATAGTAACTCCTTTGTGCAACCCCTCTTGTAGTGCTTGAACTTATCTTTGGAGGGCTCTAAAACCCTCTTTGGTCACACCAACAATTCTTCCACCATGATTCCTTCATGGAGGCATTTTTTATCACTTATCTCTCAAACCCACAATCATAGTCCCAGTGCATACAACCTCACATTTAGTGATCTACTTACACACTTAGGAACTTCTGCTCTGATGCCACTTGATGAAGGGTACTCCTCTTACTCACCCAAACACATACAACACAAGAGAAATAAATAACTAATTGCAAGAACAAAAACACTTTCTTTCTATACTCTTAAATGAAATGACATTACAACATTCTGAAAAAATTTCTATAGCCACGTGGTTCTTCTTATTACAATAATCTGCAAGCCAGAGCCACAATACACTACCAGAATTGTCCCTTGTAACCTCCATTTTTCTTCTTTATATTAGTAAGTTTAACCAACATAGAATGTTCTAGAAAATGCAACGCCCATTTTTTGAGGTAGACTGCATTTACATCATTTTTCCCTATATTAGAATATTATGAGAATATGCCCAAAATGGGTTTTGGCACTCATTGAAGTATTTAAAAAAAAAATATTTTTCCTCTTAAAGTAGCACAGCTTCAAGAGGTCATATCTTTCAATCTGACTATTGGATTTTCAATTATCATACATTGCTGAAAATCTTGCAAAGAGATCTACACCATGCTTTCTTTAGATTTGTAAGATCTACTTTTTTGGCTTGATTCAGAACTTCTAATGCCCTAAAAAATGCTTTTGATGTTTTTATTAGAGATATTTCCCCCAAAAATTGAGTTTCTCCCAAATGCCACAAGAAATCAGTATAATTCCTTCACTATTAGCTCCAATTCACTATTTAGGAGGTTTATGTAAGATTTTGTGCAAAATTGACAACTTACTAAAAATAGTAACACTACCCCAAAAATAGCCCTTATTAACAACTAAACAATATTTTTGGGGTGATATAAGATTTCTCTTACACCCTGGATGCTCTTGCATCATGCACATTTATATTCATATTTAACTATTATTACTTTATGCATAATTGATGCAATTTATCTTGTCATTCTCTCTTGTGAAATGTATTTCATCTAGCACAAATCCTTGGGAGTGTTGAGGAATCACATATCTATTCCTAAAATTTCCACCTCCATAGATAGCCAAGTTGGATCTGAAATGAAAGTGTGTGCTCTAAACCTTAAGCATGTTTAAGATTGTGGTGATAAAATAAGTATATGAACATAAATAAGAGTCATGGTCAAGTGTATTAAAGTGAACCTTAAATGAGGCAATCAAAGGTGATGTGATGCATATGTCAACTCAAGAATACATGAATCAAACAAATCATGAGGTCTTCACTGAAGGGGCAATACACTATCACGGGCGTTCATATTGGGGGGTTTAAAATGGGAAAAAGGGGCAATATATTGCCTAAATGGGGATGGGGGGGTTTTGGGGGTGGGGTGTGGGGATTTATATAGGAAAACAAATGTGGGGGGTATTGGAGGGGGGTGAAAAAAAGGGAATTTGGAGCAATATTTTTTGAAAATAGGGGTATTCTTTAGTATGTCACGAAAACACATGTTATGATTCAAGTTCACTAAGTGAAGCTCCTGTGACATAAATGAACATAGATCAAGGAAAAATCTCAGCTATGAAGCTAAAATGCAGAAACACAAGAATGACATGAAATCATACCAAACCCTTAAGGAGAGGTATAAGCCAATCATTAGCTACTGATTCCCTATCATCCTCAAATATTTGTTGAAGCTTCCATCATGATAAACACTAGTTGATTAAGTCTTGATGATTTGACTTAGGAAAGCATGTATATAGAAAAACCAATTTTCCTCTTCTTTGTGTGTAGGTTATAGAACCAACAACCAAAAATTGCAAATTTGTAGAGAGCAGATTGAGATATATCGTTCCAATTTTTGAGCATGTAAAAACACTTAGTTTGTTCCAATTTACACATGTGACCAAGACTTTTTGGTTGAATTTTGGAGGGAACAATCTACATAGCATTCTAATCCAAAATTTGAAGTTATAGTTGATGGAAACACATGTAGATCTAGGATACCTAGCATACTTGACTGACACTAAATCAGCTCTAGGTTTTGGCGACAAGTTCCTTTTTGCATCTTATTTCTATTTGTGTACTTTTGAGGTAACTTTCAAATCTTTATCTATCTATTTGTGCTAAATATTGTCAATTTTACATCATTTTACCTTTTCATTACATATCCATATCAAATCAAAAAGAAAGAAAAAATCAAACTTGATGTATGATCCATATATCCTTTGGGGCTGTAGTTGGATCTTGTTGGCAACTTCCTCTAATGAATGATATTGATTTGGGATCTTAGTTTATGTCTCTCGCATATGACCCTACTTCAATAGATTTCAATTGGGAAGTTATTTTAATATATTTACTATGTAATACTAGTGTGAACAATAATAAGATGTACACAATTGTAATGATGGGAGTGGTCCCTTGCCATTTTAATTTATTAAAAAAAAAATTATAACCTCGAAACATAGTGTTCTTTCAACATTAGATTATGCACCATTAGATTTGTAACTTGAATTATTTGACACATAAGAAGAAAATTGTGATTAAGGAATTAACTCTTGGAGTGTCCTTCCTATGATTGCAAACTAAAATAATAGATCTTGTGTACCCACATTAGGATAAAAGTGGGTCAAGAATATTTTTTTCATTAGCATTTATAGAATTAGGTGGATGGTTCACATACCATTAAAGTTGCATATTGAAGCACTTATCTTAACAAAAAGATAACAAACAACATCCTCATAAAGATTCTAAGAAAAAGTATTAAATACATGCTCAAAGAATCAAACACATTATGAAGAATAGGCTAATCTAATTATGTGCATGGAAAGTAATATCATGGAGACTTCTTGGTATGCACACAACACTACTCATTGGAGCTAGGTCACCCCACGATCTAACTCATCTAAAATGTGCAATAAATCTTGAATACCTTTTATTGGCCCTCCTTCTAGTGCGAACTTTGTTGATTAGTATTTGATACACTCAAAACACATACACAAATTAAAACAAAACAATAACTCTCTTAAAAAAAAACCTTAAATATAAAATGATTACCAAATGTTTTGTTGTCTAGTCATCACTTACTAGTTCACTTAGTTGTTCATTATTTTTTATGCTTTCACAAAGGTTCTTATACAATTATATTTTAAAATTTGCATATAGGGGTTAGATATTGGCAGTAAAGAAATTGAGGACATTCCAAACCCTAAAATTTAGTTTCTTTAATGGGCATGCACATGAAATCGGGGAGTCAAAAGGGGGTTCAATGTGTCCACTTCTTTTTGAAATTAGTAAACCTTGATCTTGGATGAGGAATTGAAGATAGCCACCCTCAAATTTTAAGATGTGATAAGAAAAAGATTCATATTACACTTGAAACTTATTTTTTTATTTAGTAATATTTTTGTTTGAATGGTGGAGATTAAGAGTTTCAAATAGGAGCACACATTCTACTATTTTTGTTAAGCACTGTAACAAGATGTCTAGTGTACTCCCCCTAAAATGTTGATTTTTTAAAAGTATTTCACAAATCAATTTGATAAAAAAATTAGCTAATATCATATAATTTATGCCTAATTATTTTGATAATTTTTCAAATACTAGATGTAGATGCTAATACTAGCTATTTTTTGTGTTGTGATTCTCCCTAAGCTATTATATAATTATAGAATCAGAGTTGGAAAGATCTTAGTCTCAAAAAATGAAATAAGATTTGCTCATTTACACATATGTCTTACTATATAAAACAAACAATTTATACTTGATTTAACAAATAATGATTAATTGAAAGAAGTCAATTTAATCTCATGATTAAAATTTCAATGTGAAAATTAATGAATGAAATCCATAACTGTAAATTCAACCCAAATAAAAAATAAGTAATTTATAAAAAACTCTAAATTAGATATGAATCTTTAAAATGTGTCAAATCATGTTTGATTGACAAGTTGCATACTGTTTGATTGACAAGTTGCATACTATTTTTCCAATAACAATTCAATATAAAACAAATAAATCACGGAAAGCAAAAAAACAAATACTAAAATATGATTTTTTCCCTTTGAACAAAGAAAATTATAACACGTGTTCTCATCTTGAATATTTGCTAGAAAGTCGCATGAACGTGAATATTTGGTTGAGCATGGGACAAGGTACACGAACTAAATGGGATAAATGTATGTCTGGTCAGCAAATTATTCTCTAATATCATCTTCACGTCCTCTCTCTATTAAAAGACTAAGTGGGTATAAACTACAACTACTTCAGTTTGAATATGATACTTGAATGTTACGTATTGATGTAAACAAATATTAAATATTGATGATAATTTAATTCGGTTTATGATAGTAACTATTTTGGAATAAAGTTGGGAGGTAAATGTATTAAAATTTGGGAATAATATTGATAATGATATAATGGTACTATCATTACATGTATATACTATTCTGAATTTCTTAGAGTTCAATTTGAGTTTGACAATCTTGGTCAAATGCATGAGAATCCACTTAGATATATGTAGGAATGAACTACAAAATGTGTATGTAGAGATTCTATTTGCCTTCACCTATTCTCTGTCTAAATTTGTTGAGATGTTTACAAACACATATGGAGAGATTTTTGAATCATTTGAGTAAAGTTGTCCTTCGAAAACCCCCTAAATATATTAGCTTTAAAAATCTAAGCTATGACTATTTAGAGATAGTATGCACCATCTTGCGAATGACCTATATGATTTAGATTTAGATTATGCTTATATGATCCTTTATAAAATCAATGTGTACTCTAAGGAATTCTCTTTGTTAATATCTATCATATGAACTAATTACATGAATGAATGTTTTTTTAATAGCAAGAAATGGTAATAAGTTACAAAAATGTATGACAAGTTGGGTCACAAGAGCTAGTGAAAAGAGGTAGGAAATAATTCAAATTTTAAATTTTAAATTTCAAGTTCAATTCCATGTGCATTGGGATTGAAAAAGTAGTCCTGGATGACACAAAATTGAACTAGGTGTGGAAAATGGTTAGACCAAGGCAAAGATTTGATATATTGACAAGGGGTATGAATACAGATAAATAAATTATTAGAATTAAGGCAACACACACAACTGAGAGGGGGGAGTGGGTGGGTGAATCAGTTGCACCACAAAACTCCAAACCTTTAACCAAATTATAAATTTAATCTCAGATCTGAATGATAAACATGAATGCAAGAACATAACACAGTAATCAACACATAACACCAAGATTTTTGAAGTGAAAACCCGGTTAAGGGAAAAACTTATATGGTGGGGATCAAACCCACAAGATGAATGTACTTTGTCAAAAGCACTATACCTTGTTAGGAGAGTATTACAAAGGTGAATGTACATGCATTCAAGCACACTCCTTAGAGCTCACTGCTCAAATACAACAAGGACTTTAACCCAAAGGAAGGCTTATTGTGTTACAATAATCTTTGATTACAAATCACAGTGAACAACAATCCATAACTCACAAAGCGATAAACAACATCTCTGATATGAAAAAATAGTTCCAATGAAGTACATTAAATCTCTACCTCAATTGCAGATTCCACTCATACGTCTTCTCTCATTCCCTTTGCACACCACACACACCTTTGCAATCACAAATGATTACATATGTATATACAGGTATGTGCACCAAGTTATGGACCAAAAAAGTGGACACATCTTTAAAAAAAATTCAAATTTCATATTAACCCGATCGGGTTATTGAAAATTCAAAATTGTTCTAGGCTTGGTAACCAAGCCTAGAAAATATTATAAAAAAACTCAATCTGTCTTGAACCCGGTCAGGCTTCTAAATTTCAAATAACCCAATCGGGTTTCTAAATTTCAAATAACTCGATCGGGTTTTGAAGAAGTTAAAACTATGCATTTTATTCTCCTAACCCGAGCAGGTTATGAAGAAACTAAAATAGGCTTTTCTTCTGGAAGCCATAACTTCCACATACGGAGTCCGATTGACTCCGTTCAAAAAGCGTAGGAAAGATCTTGAGACGATCTAACACATGATTAACCTAAAAAAATATTTAGTCATCAATATTTTTTTCCATCCATTTGAATCAAGTAAGGTATAAAATAGGTACTCATTATTGCCCATACATGCAGCGTATAGGAAATGAGTACTCTCTCTCTCACACACACACTCACACACATGTTAGGACCCCTAGGAATGTTAAAACTAGGGCAAAATGAAAAGAGCACTCACGAGAATGAGAGAATGCACTTGAAATGTTGAACCATTAGAAGCACAGAGCGTGACATTTGGATTAGCCAATGCTTTGCCTGAGATTTTCCGAAGAAACCCAATCTTCTCTTCTGCACTCTCACTTTGTTTTGCTTTCTCTGCATGCAAGATTTCAATCTCTTTTTGCATTCTTTGAATTGTTCCCAATTGCTTCTCACTCTCTACACGTAATGATGAAATTTGTTGTCTCAGGGCTTGGATAATTTGACCCAGTTGATTTCCCCCTCTTCTCGCAATAATCTCATCTCTTCTCGCAGATTTTCAGCAATTCCAAATTGTTTCTCACCCTCTACCCTAAGTATTTTGTTTTCTTCCTTCACCCCGCGAAGTTCATATAAAAGACATGTATGGTAATCTTCACAGTATTTAGGAGGCACAAATTGGTAACAAATGGAGTAGTAGGAATCAGAAAATGCACACCCTTCTTCACCAAACTGTATAGACGGGCAACCTGAAATACATATGGAAATAGAGTTTCTCCCTTCGCTTTGGGCCATTGCAAATTAGCGAAAGGTTTTTTCTCTTCCCTCCAGCAAAATAGCTTATTTCAATGGTCGCCCATGAATTTTTTTAAATGGCTGATTGGTTTCCTTTTCTTCTTTCAATGGCCATCCATGATTTTTTCAGCAATCTTCCAACCTTTCGTACATAGTTGTTACAATTTAATACCCTCCTAGTACATAGGTGTTTCAAGTGAGTGAAATATAGCAGTAGGAATCAGAAAATGCACACCCTTCTTCACCAAACTGTATAGATGGGCAACCTGAAATACATCTGGAAGTAGAGTTTCTCCCTTCGCTTCGGGCCATTGCAAATTAGCGAAAGTTTTATGCTCTTCCCTCCAGCAAAATAGCTTATTTCAATGGTCGCCCATGAATTTTTTTAAATGGCCGATTGGTTTCCTTTGCTTCTTTCAATGGTCATCCATGATTTTTTCTACAATCTTCAATGTGTCCTAAGGGGTCCTAGTATGCCTTATCACACATTAGGACCCTTAGGTAACAATTAGAGTGGTAGGAATCAAAAAATGCACACCCTTCTTCACCAAACTGTATAGATGAGCAACCTGAAATACATCTGGAAGCAGAGTTGCTCCCTTCACTTCAGGCCATTGCAAATTAGCGAAAGTTTTCTGCTCTTCCCTCCAGCAAAATAGCTTATTTCAATGGTTGCCCATGAATTTTTTTAAATGGCCGATTGGTTGCCTTTGCTTCTTTCAATGGCCATCTATGATTTTTTCTGCAATCTTCAAGTGTGTCCTAAGGGGTCCTAGTATGCCTTATCACGCATTAGGACCCTTAGGTAACAATTGGAGTAGTAGGAATCAGAAAATGCACACCCTTCTTCACCAAACTGTATAGATGGGCAACCTGAAATACATTTGGAAGTAGAGTTGCTCCCTTCGCTTCGGGCCATTGCAAATTACCAAAATTTTTCTGCTCTTCCCTCCAGCAAAATAGCTTATTTCAATGGTCGCCAGTGAATTTTTTTAAATGGCCGATTGGTTGCCTTTGCTTCTTTCAATGCCCATCCATGATTTTTTCTGCAATCTTCCAACCTTTCGTACATAGTTATTACAATTTAATACCCTCCTAGTATATAGGTGTTTCAAGTGAGTGAAATAGAACAAGACATTAATAAAATATTGGAAGGTACACCTTATCACGCATTAGGACCCCTAGGAAGTCTTGGTGACCCCTTTTGACACATTGGAACACTCAAGTGTGTCCCAAGAGGTCGTAGGACCCCTTGGGACACACTTGATTGTTCCAATGTGTCGAAAGGGTTCATGGGGACTTCCTAGGGGTCCTAATGTGTGATAAAGCGTAATAGGACCCCTAGGAAGTCCCCTGGCCCCTTTTGACACATTAGAACACTCAAGTGTGTCTTAAGGGGTCCTACGACCTCTTGGGACACACTTGCGTGTTGAAATGTGTCGAAACGGGTCATGGGGACTTCCTAGGGGTCCTAACGCATGATAAGGTGTACTAGGACCCCTAAGAAGTCCCCATGACCCTTTCGACACATTAGAACACTCAAGTGTGTCCTAAGGGGTCCTACGACCCCTTTGGACACACTTGATTGTTCCAATGTGTTGAAAGGGGTCATAGGAAGTTGCATGACAAACCTTCCTGCAGACATGTCCACAAAATTCAAACTTCTTCATACATCGGGCTTTGCAAATCCAATTCTCACATGTCCTCCATGATGACATTTCCTGGGATAAAGATGACCAAAAATTAATTTTTCTTTGCATTTCCTGGTACAAAAGCTCATACTTCCATCACCATACCTCCTTAAATCATGAGATTTGGTAACAACATGTCCAACATCATCTAGATGTTTAGGACAGTATAGTGGTATTCGATTACCAACATACCCATTATCTGTAAAATGCTTTATGATATCACTCCACACTAGAGAATTTTCTGAGACTAGCTTGGCATTTCCAAAGATATACAAACCAATTCTATCCCTGGAAAGGGAAACACAAGTTATATTTGGAATGTTAAGAAATCCTATATTTTATGATGTTATTACATTCAAATTAGGAATTCACTGTTTCTTACCAAAGAAAACAATATGATATTGCTCTTTTGTCCCTGGTCAAGAGTACATTTGGTAAGAATTGAGCTCTGAGTTCTAGATCCTAACCTTGCTAGACTTTTCTCATATTCATATATTCCCTCCAAAAAATGATCCAGAGCTCTATTAGTAAAGCACACTATGAGAATGGGACCAGAGGAATTTGAAATCTTATGAAGCAAATTCTTTACAATTTGCAACCCGGTAAATGTTTTTCCAGTGTCGGGAGGGCCCTGAATAATGGCCAATTTTTCGGTGAGACCATGATTAATTGCCGCCTCCTGACTATAATCAACAGAATCACATTTCTAGACTTGTTTCCAATCAAAATTACATTCAAGATGAGCTATTTTGGCTTCCATATAAACTAACTTCTCTATAAACAAAATATTGAATGAAAGACCAAATTCTACACCATCTTTACCTCCTCTCATCCCCACATATTTAACAGAGTTATAAACCTAGAAATTAGAGGACCCTTTATGCTCAACAAACTCCCATTTTTTCTTGTAACTCCCTCTAATTTGCTTCACACACTCCCTATAAGCTTCGAGCAAATCTTCTCTTATAACCCTGAATTGGGTGTGTAAATAATTGTATACATTCTCATATGGCTAGTTAAAATTTTCATGTGAAGTTGACTAACTCTGATTTGCTGATTTTTCATTGCCACTTAAAGGCATAGTTTGGCCCCTCATGATCTTGCACATAATCTCTCTCTCTCTCTCTCTCTCTCTCTCTCTCTCTCTGAGAGAGAGAGAGAGCATACTCATTTTCCTATACGTTGCATGTATGGGAAAAAATGAGTACCTATTTTATACCTTACTTGATTCAAATGGATGGAAAAAAAAGTTGATGACTAAATATGATTTTAGTTTAATCATGTGTTAGATCGTCTCAAGATCTTTCCTACTCTTTTTGAATGAAGTCAATCAAACTCTGTATGTGGATGTTATGGATTCCAAAATAAAAGTCTATTTTAGTTTCTACATAACCCGCTCGGGTTATGGAGAATAAAATGAATGGTTTTTACTTCTTCAAAACTTGATCGGGTTTTGAAGTACTTTTTGCTTTTCATAACCCGATCGGGTTATTTGAAATTTAGAAACCTGATCAGGTTATGGCTCGGGAAGAGGCTTGAAAAATGACCCAAAAGCTAGGAGGCTCATTTTCCCTCCATTTTTGTTCTTTTAGACATTTTTTCATTTTGTAAGATGAATTCTCGACTTTACCTTCATCAGGTTTACAATTTGTCAACTAGGTAGCTTTATAATTTTCACCATAATCTCATATGTCTTCTGAGCTTTCTAACCATATAAATTTTTCTATTTTTGGACAAAATTAGCATAGTAAACTTTAATTTTCTTTACTAGTGTCTTGATTGTCCTCACAGACATATGCCTACCATTTTTTAATAACTTTTGATATACTTAATAAAATTACAAATAAATTACATATTATTGTTCTACACTTGATTATATACACTTTAAAAAAAAAGTTTTCATTTTTTATTATTTTGATGCAAGTTATGCTCAGTGCACGAACAGGTACCAAATTTTTAGGATGCAATCAGTTCAAAAAATCACAGAAAAAAAATACTCATCAGAAAATAACAAAAAAATACACAGCCTCTATATCTCACTCTTACCTATCATCCTACCAAAGATATTTTAAAAATACTCAATATAACTATATCTTTTGTACCGCGCACAAAAACAACTATGTTATGTTTTTCCAAAAAAATCAAGAACATGTTTTTGTGCGCGTGAGGTTTGACCCTCTTAATCTTATCAGTTTTCAAAAAACATTATTGTTTTAGAAACTATATTTAGAGTACTACAATTTTTATTTTTTACACATCTTCTTATTTTGAGTGCATGACCTTCAAACTCCTGTTCCAAGTTCAAGTTTACCTGATTTTATAAAACATGTGTCCACTTATACCCCCTTTTTGGTCCACAACTTGGTGCACATATCCATACATTAGATCAATTTATCTCAACTAAGTCAACCAGGGACCTAATTACAAAATATTAATTCAATATAGCTCAATACATAATGTGATCCATTGAATTTTGGCTAAGACATAACAATGATCCATAACAATGTCCTCGAACATGCTCTAGATCCATAAATCATGCCATAATCCTTCGCAACACACTATGCCACCATGTCGACATAGAACAATTATGAACATTAATACACCACATGAAAATCTTCAATTTTGATCACATAATCCAACATGATCCAGCAACACAAATAGGACACGATCAAGAAGCATCAACAAACAATATGAAATGCCATGACATCAACATGAATAACTATGTCTCATAATTCATACTCATCTCTACACCGTTCATTAGGAACACTAAACAACAACCATTGTAATAAAAGAAAAATAGCTTACCAGCATCCAAATCATGAAGATGTCGAGTTGAGGACACACATCCATGTCCTGAACTCACCATTAGGTTAGCAACCAAGAATATTGCATAACCAATCCAATAACTGAAACACTGTCTCTTCTTGAACAACCAAAATATCACACTTTGATAAATCCTCCATAGTTCACTCAAATCATTATGTGAACCCCTATAATTTGATATAAATCAACTACAAACATCAAAGAAACTATTTGTACCTTCACAACATCTAATATTCAATATAGTAGTTGTACCAAAGTAATCTTCTCACCGAACATCTCAGGAGCACACAGGAACATTGTTGTCAACAGTAGGAATATGTTTACATTAATGACATAATATTAATTCAAGCACATATATGCACAATACTCAACAATATATCAATAATCTCCCCCTTTGGCATTGATGACAACATATGATGTGAAAAATCAAATCAATGCACAAAGAAACCATATCAATAGTACTACTGACAATATCCACAATAACTTTCAAAGTCTCTCTAGAAATCTTCTCAATCAACAAACAATCTCTCTTCAATAGTACTATCTCTGCCCAACAAACTTTTTTTTCACATGATTCTCTCCCCTTTTGACATCAATGAAAAAGACAGATGTATGCACTAAGTCATAGAAACCAAAAATATGAATGAACACATCTCTCAACAAACCTCATAAGACTAACCACTACTCCCCCTAAGGAGTAGCCACCAAAAATATCAATCCATAAATAGTGATGATCTATGTAAGTACACTGGACTGATGCAAATTAATGCATGCATCTCTAGCTCTAATCTGGAGGGGAAATCACCCCAATCTTATCTCAGAGATACTCAAAAGTATCCTTTTCTAAGGGCTTCGTGAAAATATCTGCAATCTTCTCTTTTGTAGACACATACTCTAATCTGACTTCGTTCTCACTGATATTGTCTCTCAAGAAATTATATTTAATAGAAATATGCTTTGTCTTTGAATGCAACACATGGTTCTTTGAAATATTGATAGCACTTGAATTGTCACAATAGATAGCAATAGGCTCATCAATACTGACTTTGATATATTTCAACATTTGCTTCATCCATATCACTTGTGTATAATTAATGGCATCAACAACATATCCAGCTTTAGTAGTAGATTGTGATATGCAATTTTGTTTCTTTCTTTCCCATAAAACTAATATCTTACCCAAGAAGAATGCTCCACCACTTTTCCTCTTTCTGTCATACACATTACTTGCCCAATCCGTATGAGTAAATGCACTCAATATAAAATCATCATCTTTATCATACCATAAACAATAATCAACTATCCCTTTCAAGTATTTGAATATCCTCTTAACAACAACAACTTGTGATTCCTTCGGTTCTACTTGAAATATAGAAACAATGCAAACAATATTCATAATATCCAGTCTAGTTTGTGTCAAGTATAATAGCCTACTAATCATTGATAGGTATCTTGTCTGATTTACTTTAGGTGAATCATCATCTTTTGTCAATTTGCAACCAGTAATCATAGGAGTACCAACAAGTTTTGAACCATCCATACCAAATTTCTTCAACAACTCTTTCACATACTTGGACTGAGATATAAAATACCTTTATCTTATTGTGTAATTTGCAAGCCAAGAAAGAATTTCATCTCGCCTATCATAGACATCTCAAACTCTTTCTGCATCTCATCAAAAAATTCCTTACTCAACTTGTCATTTCCACCAAAAATAATATCTTCCACAAAAAATAATATCTTCCACAAATGCTTCAACAATTAAAATATTATCATGATCAACTTTGAATTACAAATTACTATAAGCAATACCTTTACAGAAACCAAGTGTCAGTAAATATTTATCTAACCTTGCATATTAGGATCTAGGTGCTTGTTTCAATCTGTATAATGCTTTCTTCAACCAAAAAACCATGTAATCTTCATTGGTCAAGGGAAAAACATTAGGCTTCTCAATGTAGACATCCTCTTCCAACTCTCCATTTAAGAATGCAAACTAAACATCCATTTGATATACATTAAAATCTTTGTAAGTAGCATATGCAAGAAAAATTCTAACAGCTTCAATTCTATAAACATGAGAAAAGGTCTCCTAAAAATCAATACCTTCCATTTGTGAGTATCCTTTGAAAACAAGTTTGGATTTGTCCCGAACCACTTCACCATCTTTGATCAATTTTTTTTCTGAATACCCATTTATTACCGATCATATTTTTATTTGTAGGTCTAGGAACAAGAATCCATGTCTTATTTTCATCAATCTATTCCAACTCTTCTTCCATCACTTTAACCCAAATACCATCTTTACATGCTTCATCAACATCCATAGGTTTAATGTTAGAAATCAAACAAATTTCACTTCTAGCAATTCTTCCTCTAGTTTGAACACCATCATTCCTATCACCAATAATTTGATTTTCTGAATGTTTTAACTTTACATACCTTGGAGTCTTTGGACTTTTTTTTGTATCTATAACATATAAAATAGATGTCACCAAAATGTAATATATGAAATAGATGTCACATTTGAAAATGTAGATGTTTGTGTGATGTGTGGGGAAGAAGATGTTCCTTTTAACCTCAAATGCACAAATGAAAGATCCAAATTGATTAACACAAAAGAAGGATCAATGCACAAATGAATCATCCATTCGGAAATGAGAGCAAAGAGGAAAGATCTTAAATTCCCATTTTAGAAAGGAATGTTATTGATAGTTCTAGGAATTGAAATGGATGAGATGAAGTACCAACCTTAAAATAGTACAGATCAAAGAACGTTGTTTTCTGAGGTCTGTAGGCTATTTTTGGAAAAATTGAAGTATGATCTAGAACCGAAAAGCAGAGACGAACAAAACCCAGAAATCATTTTCCGTTCTGATGTCATCATATGAAAAAGGTCAACCTTGACCCACAAATGTCAACCTTGACCCCAAAATGTCGACCTTAACCCAATAATGTCAACCTTGACCTGCACAGATCCAAAAGTGACTCTGTTCACAGATCCTGGAAGTTTTTCGAAAAGGGTATCCAGATCTGAGTCCAAATCTGCAGTCCCAAACCTGTATCTGCAAGAAAAAGAGATTTGTTTGTTGGGGGGGAGGGGTTTGCCTTGGTCAAACCTAGATTTTGGAATTAACCTCAAATATATGTAATTGAAATTTTATAAATAAACAAATTCACCTTTCTTGTATGGAGACCCTTGTGGTGGATTCAAATCCTTAGATCCACAAGGATGAATGCTTGAAGTTGTTTGAACTTTGTAGAAGAGTATGAAGTTGATCTACCATGCC
>MU223800.1:244742-257728 GCA_018584345.1 Thuja plicata
TTTAATTAAATAAATGAATTAAATATTCATTTATCTTCAAAGAGATAACTCCAATCAGATCACATGGGTTACTCCACCCATCTCTCCAGTCCACATGGGTAGCTTCACCCACCTCTTCAGTTCAAAAGGTTAACTCACAATTAGCTCTTCAGTCAACCAAACTTTGTCTCCTCTTTACCAATTAAAGAGGTGGAGTTTACAGATGGCTTCTCCAGTTCCCTTTGATCTCAACCATTCATCTCCCTATCTCTGGGATTGATCTCAACCGTTCATTTCATCCCTAATTCCTATATAATAAACCCTTCATAACCATTTGGAGGATCCAGGATTTCAAGCTCTCGTGCACCATTACTATGTCAGTTTGGTTCTAGCATTCAAGCCATCTTGCAATCACACACTCATTTCAATTAGCAAATTCTTGACACTTCTCAAGTCACAGACGCTGCCCACACCAATACTGAGCATCAAGAACAACATTTCGAAAGTAGAGAGAGACAATAGAAGCTTCAAGCGCTTCAATGTTTTCATTCCTTTGTTTTCCTTTCTTGTGCTTGTACATTTTATTGGTTACGTTTCAAGTTATTTGTTTTAGTAGTTCTTGTGTACTTGATTTATATCATTGTAAAACCGTTGCTACTAACCCTTGCCTTTGGAAAGCTTGGGAACCACGAATCACGAGAGGAGGCATACATTTTGGTGAACCTAACGTGAAGCAAACAACCCGATTATCTCTTGTAGATGACAAACAGAATTGATCAACCACGAATGTACGGTCACAAATCTAAAAATCTATATTTTTTTTTGATATCTATGTTATTTCGCAATTGCTGGTATTTTGTCGCAATCGACAAAATTATGCCGCAATCAACTGGTTTAATACCGTAGTCGATTGTAGGTTTTCACATTTATTTTATGTCATCTTATGGGTCTCTATCTTTTCTACAATTTGCCACAATTGATCCACTAGTACCGCAATCAGAAGAATTGTACCACAATCGACAGATTCAGACCGTAATTGACTGATCCATGCCATAATTGAGTGTGCTTTACCGCAATTGAACATGTTTTTTTGCAATTGATATTTTTAGGCCGCAAACGCCTGCTATTTAACGCAATTGCATGTGCATTACCGCAATCGCCTGCAAAATTGTGCATCAGTGCCAAAATTCTTTATCTTGCAATCTAAAGATCTAATACTTTATTTTTTTGCAGGATGACAAGTTCTCACGAACAGGAAAGGTAAGTTGTTGGTAAGTATCATTCATTATTTCAAAGTTACATATACTCTCATTTTGCAAAAGATCATTTTTGATACTAACTTGTTTAAGCAAAGAAAACTAAAAGGAATTCACTTGTCAATTTGGGTTTAAAAAGAACAGTGTTTGTCAAACATCTCACATTTCACACTTCAGATTTGGGCTTAAAATTGACGTGGGGAATAAAATTAAACAAGGAAAAAAATCTCTAAAACTGGTGCATTAAAATTGAACAAGCAATCAACACCTACTTTTGGACTTAAAATTGAACACTTGTCCTTGTATGGTGGTGTAGCTTAGTTCACATTTCAAACTTTTGGAGTTTAATTGATTGAACTTGTGTCTTGAGTTTTAGGTGCACTTGCACAAACTATTAGATTAGAAACCTTTATACTTTTTAGAAAGGCCTTTCCGGGGAATGCGCTTCTTCCTCGAAGAACGACCTTAAACCGGTAATCCTTTCGATCGGTATATAAAAAGGCGCGAACCAAAGTTTTGTCTTATCTAGCCAAGCTCGGGCGAGGTGTGTTGGTGATAGTCTGGATCGAGTGAATATCCCTAAGGAGCCAGCGTGATCAACTAGGCTCTTAAGTGAATCACACATGTACACAACTATTAGAGAGACACCACGGACCCTTACTACAACCTTGATTAATTAGAGGTCAATCTGATTTACCTCCAAATAGGTACCTTATTATAGTGTAAGGGGTTGCAGAATTTCCCCCCAAGATCCCCAACATATGTGTCCCATGGTATTTGTGTAGTGAAAGAGATCTTCACTCCACGACAACAATACCTGGAAATGACAAAACATGGGCACCTACGTCATGGACCTTCGTGTCCTAGTAGTGTGACAATTGCTGTGTGAGCTAACAAACATTCAAGCATTGGGCCTATAACATTATATTCTGAAGCCATTTAACCTAGATTAATCTATTTGTTCATTGTTGAGACCTCGTGATAACCTTGCAACTTGAAAAAGTTGGAGAACATATGCATTATCAGTCTTCATTCTTCAAAACACATTGTCTGTCATGCTTGTTCTTTGGTCAGTTTTTGAAAATGCAAAACAAAACATCCAAACTGTCAAAAATGAGTCAAACATGTTAAATTCTAGGGTTGTCAACATCAATTGTCTTGCAAATCAGAAGCATCACTCCAAAAATATCAAAATTGTCAAGTAGTGACACCCATCTTTTAGTCTTTTTGATACTGTTTCTCATTTACCGTAATTGCCTGCATTGTGTCGCAATTGAAGGAAGTCTGCCGCAATTAACTTTTTTATTTCTACAATCATCTTGTTTATTACCACAGTCGGTGACAAACTACCACAATCGGTGACAAACTGCCGCAATCGGTGACAAACTACCGCAATCGACCATTTACTTTACCGCAATTGGTGGAGTTGTACTGCAATTGACCAGAGATACTTTATTCATGTTTTGACTTAAGAACCTTGAAAGAACTCTTCATTTGGTGTCCAAAAATAGTGTCTATCCTAGCAAAATGCAAAGAACATTATGTGAATCTCTAAACATTAAAGATCATCCCTTCTCTGAAAAGCATGATTATTGTCTAAAACATTGTTAGTTCGAAAGCCCAGACTAGAAATACCTTGATCTCATCATATCAAACATCATCATCTTTATCAAAATGACTTTTTCCAAGGCAAAGGTCGAAAAATCTTATCTTTTTACATCATCACCACTTTGAGATCAAGATATATCAAAATCTGTCCTTAGAATTACCCTTGTCCAAAACATAACTCAGACTTCCTTAGAAAGGATTTTTCTTCCTTGTTTTCTTTATATCACTTGTTTTAGTTACAAAACCTGGACCACACTACGTCTAAAACACCTCATGGAGGGCCTTACACAAGGTTTAAGGCTAGAACACAACCTGATGAGTCATATATCAACTGATTCCCCGCTTGGGAAACAAAGCAAGAGAATGATCCTTGTGTAAACACCAGTTCTACTATGTTCATTGAACAACCCCGTGTGGCAGTTCTTTTCCAAATTGTCACAGAAGAGGAACTAGAGGATATAGAGAAAGATGCTTATTCCACACAAGTAGTTGACGTTGTTGTAGAGAGGAATCCCAAACGCTTCTTAGCCATGCTGATAAAGAAGGGAGTCAAAGTCCCCGCTGAATTGAATGTATCAACCATATGGCCTGAAAACCCTCTCACAGGTCAAAACACTACTCAGCCTCCTCAAAAATTGCCTGTTGTCTCTCAAATCTTCCCACCATTGGTATTACCCACATTGACACAGATGATACCCAGTCAAACCAATGGCACGAACCAGGCTAACACATCTTCCACTCAAAGCATGATAGGCGCGCAACTGAGTGCACCTATGGTTACTAGTATGTTCCTACCTTCGGTCACATGGCCAGGGCAATCAAGCTCTCAAGATACATCAAACACCAACTGTTCTGAAACTATGCCGCTGCTTCAGTCAATTCATACTAGTCTTGGGATCAACACTTCATGCCCACAAGGATCCATCCCTGCAGGTACAACTTACAGTCAATTCCCACCCAAGGCTACACCTTTGCCCATTCTGACATCAATCCAACCTCTGCAACAACAACCCCAGCTTTAGTTGCCTCAAAACCAGCCCCCACAACAACAACCCCAGCTTCAGTTTCCTCAAAACCAACCCCCGCAACAACAACCCCAGCTTCAGTTGCCTTAATTCCAAACCCCGCAATAGCAACCCCAGCTTTAGTTGCCTCAAAACCAACCCCCACAACAAAAACCCCAGCTTTAGTTGCCTCAATTCCAACCTTAGCAACAACAACCCCAACTTCAAACCCAACCTCGGTAGCAACAATATCAACCCCAGCAGTATCAACCCTAGTTTCAATCACAACAACAAACGTATCAAAACCCACCATGGGCTACTCATGTGCCCCCATTTGCAAATGACTCGGTGGGAAAACAATATCAAGTCCCCAGGATGAATTCCTATGTCCCTACTCAAGGGACAAAGAAGCGCAGCCTCATACCCACTACAACACAGAGGAATGTCCTCACACACCAAACTCAATATCAAACAGACATGTTAATGCAACAAATGCAAACCCTTCAAACCCAAATGATGGATATGCAAAATCAGGGGAAAAATAAATCCTACACCGCTGAAGATTTATACCCATACCCCTTTGACCATTCTCTCCACATGTCTCTATTCCCAAATCACTTCTCGGTACCGAAATTCAACAAATATAGGGGCAATACTAACCCTATTGAACATACTCGAGAGTTTTTTGCTAGTTGCATCGAAGTCGCCCATGATGAAACATATTTAATGCAATTGTTCCCACAAAGCTTAGCTGGACCAACAATGGAATGGCTCTCACATTTGCCTCACGACATTTAGGCTTGGGGCGAACTGGCTGAAAAGTTCATAGCTCACTTCCATCATAACATCGAGCGTAAGGTTAGCATCAAGGACCTTTGCGATATCAAACAGAAGGATGGAGAGTCTTTTGTGAAGTTCCTACAGAGATGGAGGAATACAGCAAACCGCATAACATATGATGTGCCCGAACAAGACCTAATAGTCATGTTTGTTAAAAATCTAATTCCAGACATGTCATTCACAACAGAGTTACAGTTATATCCGAACTTCACACAACTCATCGAATGAGGAGTTCGTTGTGAGAAGAACTTAGTCAAATGAGGAATCCTTGCAGATGCAACACAAACAAATACAAACAAAAATGCAACGGGCAAAGATAAGTGGTGGAACAAAAACAAAAATGTCACTAGCGATGGTGTCATTGATGTGAAGACAATCAACTATGCACAACCCAAGGTGTCACTGCAAGGTGCACCTGTGGCCAACCAAAAACCCACAGGGCCCACTCAATAAAAAAACACCCAAAACCAACCTCCCCCTGTACAAGCGGCCACTATGTCAAATAGTCAACAACAGAATCAACGCAGACCATGGTTTCAATTCCAGTAATGAGATTTCACACCATTAGGAGAGCCGATAGAATCAACTTTACGCAAGTTGATACAATCAAACACTATCACTCTCCCAGAAATCAAGGACTTTGAACATGATGCAAAAAAACTAAGGTGGTATAATGACAAGGACTTCTGCGAGTTTCATCAGGTGAAAGGACATAAAACATCCAACTGTTACCAATTGAAACATGCTATCCAAGACCTAATTGACACAGGACCATCGATGTGACAAATACCCAAACCAAAGGCACAACTGATCACACTATCTTCAATGATACCTTTCATGATCACAACAAGGGAAAAGCCTCCGGGTCTGGTGGACAGGCAAAACAAGTTAACTATACATATGCCAATAGTGATAATGTTATCAATTGCCTCAATCCTTTAAATAGCCATGTGGCTACTATCATAACCAAAGACCAAGGTAACAAATGTGTTGTAACAACGTGTCATGCCAGAGTCATCTTTCAAGGAGTACCATCCTCATCTACTATATCTGCCAATCCTAAAGCAAACTCAGATCCATAGCCGAGCATAGTGGATCAACTAAAGCGCACACCTGCCTAGATCTCCATGTTTGACCTATTGCGCATATCTCCACAGCATAAAATGGCACTTGACCAAGCCCTTCAGAATGTAGTTGTCCCAAGGGACATAACACCCAAGAGCCTCCAAATGATGGTTAACCATATATTTGCTAAAAAACATGCCACATTCACGGACCGTGATGTGCCGCCGCATAAACCCCTGCATAATGATCCTTTTCACTTACTTGTCCAGGTCCACAAAAGTGCTATCCATAGGGTCCTTGTTGATGGTGGAGCTAGGTTAAACATTTGTACTCTAATTTTAATCAAGCAACTGGGCTATTCAGAATCAAGCATTGATGTCACAAGAAGGATAAATATCAGAGCTTATGATGAAGAGGAAAGGTCCTCTAAAGGTATTATCATTCTACCTTTCCGTATCAGTCCAGTGGTAAAAAACACTCCCTTCTAGATCCTAGATCTTGAGTTGGGATACAACATGCTACTAGGGAGACCCTAGATACATGAAATGCAAGCCATACCTTTGAAGTACCATCAATGCATCAAGTTCCCACACCAGGGAGAGGAACTCATCATAGAGGGAGATCCCAATCCTTTCCAATACTGTAATGTTGTCCAAATCAACACTGATAACCAGGCACCCTCAAACCAAGATGCGAGCATCCCATCCTCCTTAGATTCAAATCCCAAGGATGTCACATGGACATCAAGAAAGATAGCCATTAACCAAAATGTAAGTATCCCATCCTCTTCAGATTCAAATCTTAAGGATGTCACACGGAAAGTAGGCAAAATATCCATCACCGACAAAGGTTGTGGTGAGTACATATATGAAGAGGCTTTCACCATCATGCACAAGCCTCAGAGCTTGAGAACTTATGGCATGCCATAACCTGTTATTATAATAGAAGCTCCATAGTCTGTTCTATTCATATGTTCGCCCACAACCTTTGTCAGATGGGGAGACATAGCGGAAGAAAATCCCATTTGAACAAGATATTAGTACATGGTTATACCAAGACCCACAAGAGACAATCTGAAAAACCCTACCCTTGTCGAACTATGGTAATGGTTATACAATGTTACAAAGATTCAGGTACGATGGTACAACTAGCCTGGGGGCAAGACAACAAGGCATAATGGAATTTTCTCTCCCGCCAACCCAAAGAAACATGAGAGGGTTGGGTTATGGAAAACAAAGAACCAGTCCTGTGATCCAAGACATCCAAGTCAATCAGGAACAAATAGCAGAGATGCACCAGGGCACAACATAGAACATGTCTTGATAAGAAACATATTAGCATAGTTGTTGCCCATCGAAGAGGGAACCACACAAACCTGAATAGACATCCACATAGGAATCGATGATAATGAAGGAAGTGAGACATCTAAAAAGCGTTCTATTAAGACTGACTCCCACGAGTATGAGTGGAGATCTTTTCATGAGTCTGAACCATCAATCCCAGATTATTCCCCTTGGTCAGACACTATCATAAACCTAGAAGACTTATTTGACCAACTGTCCATTGCTGAACAACCCTGCATAGATAAACATGTCATTTATCAAACCTCAAGTGGTGCATCCACATCACAGTCCAGTTTTGTAGGAACCATATTTGTGGTCCCTTTCAGTCAACCAGAGTTAGACAACCATGAAAGTATCTATCTTGTACACCTGGAGCTAATAGAGTGGGATCAACAAGGACCCCCTGATTTAGATGTCTTCGAGAACAATGATGCTATTGCTGATTTCATGGGACTTAGGGAAGGCATTCCATCAGGAGACCACAAGGTAGGCTTCTCCATTGACCTCGACAGAGCGACATATTTTGGGGAGGCAACTCCTATTTCTAGTCCACAAAATAAAAAAGAACAAAAGAATGATAAAAAGCTATAACAAGACGTATTTTCTAGCGAAAACCTCACTGAGGCGCTAGAAGATGGAAAGAAAGAACTCCTCCCCTTGACAAAGGAGAAATCAGCATTACTAGCAGAAGAAACAAAGGAAGTCAATTTGGGAGATGACAAGAACCCAAAGAAGATATACTTGGAAAAATCACTCACCCCTGAGGAGAGAGAATAGTTTATCAGCTTCTTTAAAGAAAGGATGATCAATTTTGAATGGTCCTACTTGGATATGTCAGGGTTAGATCCAGAGCTAGTACTACACCATCTCCCGTTGCTACCCAGCACCAAACCTGTCAAGTAGAAGCTAAGAAAGATGCATCCTCATGTGGCATTGCTAGTCAAGGCAGAGTTGAAAAAGCTTCTAGATGCCAAATTCATAAGACCAATACCATACACAGACTGGATATGTAACTTGGTGCCAGTTACAAAGCAAAGTGGTCAGATACGGATTTGCACAGACTTTAGAGATCTCAACATAGCTTGTCCCAAGGATGATTTTCCTTTACCTAACATTGACATGATAGTGGATCTAACCACTGGACATCAAATGCTATCACTCATGGATAGATTTTTTGGGTACAATCAGATAAGGATCGCACCATAGGACCAACACAAAACAACTTTCACATGTCCTTGGGGGACGTATTGTTGGAATGTCATGCCGTTTGGTCTAAATAATGCCGGAGCAACATATCAAAGGGCTATGACAACTATATTTCATGATCTCATCCATAAAAAAATGGAAGACTATGTGGATGACATACTAGCCAAATCAATGCTTCGCAAGGATCATCTATAAGTATTGGGACCAATCTTTGATAGAATGCAGGAATTCAAGGTCCATCTAAACCCAAAGAAATGTGCATTCGGTGTCACAGCAGGAAAGTTACTGGGGTTCATAGTGTCACATAGAGGCATTGAAGTGGACCCAGAGAAAGTCAAATCAATATTGGACATGCCTCCACCATCGAACCTGAGGCAACTAAGAGGGTTACAAGGAGGGCTCCAATCAATTAGGCGCTTCATAACTCAGCTAGCAGACAAGTGTCACCCATTCCAAAATCTACTGTACAAAGATGTCAAATTCATATGGACTGAGAAATGTGAACATGCATACCAAATATTCAAGGACTACCTTCTCAAGTCTCCTATATTGGTGCCACCATTCCAAGGTAGGCCATTGCTTTTGTATATCTTAGCAACAGAATCAACATTAGGATTACTCCTGGCACAACATGATGACGCAGGTAAAGAAAGGGCCATCTAATATCTAAGCAGAACATTTCTAGGATATGAGCTCAACTATACACCAATTGAAAAGTCATGCCTTGCAATTGTCTTCACTTCCCAGAAGCTGAGACATTATATGTTGAGTCACCAAACAAAGTTGATCACACATATTGATCCTTTAAAGTACCCCCTAAGCAAAGCAACACTCACCGAAAGACTTGCGAAGTGGGTAATGATCCTAAGTGAGTTTGGCATTGAGTACATAGATAGAAAGGCCATCAAAGGGCAAGTGATCATGGATCAACTAGCAGAGGCACCCATTCAAGACTATTAGCCTATTATTTGCAATTTTCATGATGAATCTATTATGACACTACAACCAGCGATCGAGGTATGTCAACTATACTTTGATGGGTCATGTGAAAACCATGGTGTGGGTGCAGGGATAGTGCTTATCACTCCAGATCATGATACAATTCTAAAGTCTTTCAGACTCAACTTCCCATGCACAAACAACATAGCAGAATATGAAGCACTCATCATCGGTCTAAAGATAGTAATTCAATGGAGAATAAAGAACCTTAAGGTCTTTGGAGACTTGTAGTTGATCATCAGTCAAGTCAAAAATGATTATACGACCAAAGATGAGAAGCTCATACCATACAAAGCATAGATGGAAACACTACGCACCAAGTTCCATTACATCTTCTTTGAGCAAGTCCCACGAGCACAGAATAGAGTTGCAGATGCGATGGCTACCATAGCATCATTGATTGATATGCCAGGCAACAAAACAAGATTTCAGTTTCTAGTAGAGAAACTCTTGGTGCCATCACATCAAGCATCTATCATAGAATCAACATGCATCCTTGTTGGTCCTGAAAACCCATGGTACCAAGATGTCTATAACTACCTCCAAAACAGTGTCTTACCTCCCAACTTGTCTAAGAACCAGAGAAAGTCCCTCATCCGCCAAGCCTCTAGGTATACCATCCTCTCAACTACTTTATATAGACGAAGTCTAGATGGAATGCTACTACGATGTCTCACTTCCATTAAATCCCAGAAAGCTTTGTACAAGGTACATGAAGGAATTTGTGGAACCCATGGAGGTTGAAACATCTTAGCTAAGAAAATCATCCACATGGGATACTATTGGTCCACAATAGAGATAGATGCACAAAAACATGTGCAAAGGTGTAGACAGTGTCAGATTCATGGAGACCTCATCCATGCACCAGCCTAGGAATTGAATCCTATCACATCACCATTGTCATTTTCCATGTGGGAATTTGACCTAGTGGGAAAAATTACACCTTCTTCAGAAAATTGGCACAAATAAATCATAGCAGCAACAAAGTACTTCACTAAGTGGGTAGAAGCAATTCCCCTCACTTACATAATAGGAAAGAAAATAGCAATGTTCATACTTAACCACATTATCTATCGATACGGGATCCCTCAAACTATCCTGACAGATCATGGTACACCTTTCCAAAACAAGGATGTTGAAGAGCTATGTGAACAATTCCATATCAATCAAGGGTTCTCCTCATTTTATTATCCTCAAGGGACAGACAAGTCGAAGCTACAAACAAGACAATCTTGAAAATCTTGAAGAAAACAGTGAATGAATCAGGGCGAGACTGGCATTTACAGCTTAGTCCCACATTATGGGCATACAAAACTAGTGTGAGAACACCTACAGGAGCCACTCCTTTCTCCCTAGTCTATGGATCAGAGGTTGTATTACCGCTCGAACTGGAAATCTCATCCCTAAGGATATCTTTAAAGAACCTGATTATAGATGAGGACTACAGAGTAGCAAGGCTCAATGAACTGGAGTTACTAGATGAAAGAAGACAACATGCCTTCAACCACTTACAAGGCTATCAGAATCTCCTTAGAAGGAACTATCACAAGAAGGTGAAGCCATGAAAATTTAAGGTAGGAGACCTTGTCCTCATGGAAAATCAAAAGAACCAAGCAGAAAGAGTCAAACCTGGAAAGTTTGAGCATTACTGGCTAGGACCATTTGTCATTGTCAGCTCTACTCAGAGTGGGGCATTCATACTAGCAACACCAGAAGGAGATCATCTCCCTGGATACATCAACAAAATGCACCTCAAGAGGTTCTACTCTTGAGGACTCTATGGTTAAGGCACCTATCTACATATCCATAAAATACCAAAAAAAATTAGAAAATACAAAAGTTACCTTGGTGAAAACCTGGAAATCAGGCGCCTTGGCGAGAACAAAAAAAAATCAATCAAAAAAGAAAAAAATTAAAGAGAAACAAAATCGCTCTCTCAGTGAAAACCTAGAAAATAGGCGCTATTGGGCAGGTACATTGGTGAAAACCTGGCAAATAGGCGCCAAGTGTTCAAATCTAGCTTCACCATCAATGAACTCCAAGATCAAAAGCTTGGGCACATTTCAAATGCAAGACTGAATACCCAAGCTATATCCAAGAGCACAAACCCCTCTGAGCACCAAACACTTACCCATGGTTAATACTGGTCTACCAGACTAGGGGACGATTCTAAATGTCCTGAAAAAATCCCTAAAAATTAGAAAACTCTTCAAAAATTCCTAAAAAGATCAAAATGTTTTGAGAAAATCAATCTTCATCAAAAACATTAAAAAAATTGCAAAATCCAAAGCAATAAAATAAACTCAGTTATCGAGAGAGCAAAGGGCGATCACGCCTAGTCAATCAAATGTCACAATCATGAGCTTTGTGAATCAACATGGAGCTCATCTGACATAGCTTTATCAATCTATCAAACCTATCAGCAAGTAATTGGCAACCAAGCCAAGATATCAATTGTCACAATCATGAGCTTTGTGAACTAGCATGGGGCCCATCTAACACAGCTTGATCAGCTTCCAACACGATCACAATCAATCAATCCAACCATATCAATCATCCTACACAGTGATGGATATGCTCAAACCAGATAGGTCAGTCTTATATGAGTAATCTATTACTGAAACCAGACACACTCAAGCAATCAAGCCTATCCAAAGAGTCGAGCCAATCAAGAGATTCCACATGCATCAAGGAACCAGCCAAAATGTTGACTAGGTCAGTCAAGTCGGTTAGATGTCAGTCTATATTTTGCTGTTATGTTCTTATGGTACTCCAGGATCCACCATGTGAGGAGAGTATCTATGATAAATCATGATTTATTTTCTTTGATTGCTGTCTATTGAATGTTCACTTCAATTTCAGGGCCATGATGATTTAGGATAAGTGCGGTAGGCGCTGTCACTTATCTGGCAGCTACGCAGTTCCACGATTTGAGCTTAACCCTGGGAAAGAATTGGAGATTCCTTCTCTTTTATTTTCTTGTTTGGTTTATAGAATCAAGAGCTCACAGCACTATTCAGATGGACTTTGAGTGTTTTGGAGTTCTATCTTGGTTTCTATGGTCTTTCTCTTTATGTTGCAAATAGGAGCTCACAATGCTATCTAGATGGACTCTAGGGGCGTAGGATTTCTATCTTGTTTGCTTGGCTTTCCCTTTCAAAAATCAAGAGCTCACGGTGTTATCCTGATGGACTCTGGGTGCATAGGAGTTCTATCTTGGTTTCTTTTCTTTAGTTAATTCAGAGGATAAAGCAGTATCTAGATGGTCAATATCTGGGTGCTTTTGGTTCTCTTTCTTTTCAAACAGGGAACATAGTTGAACCTAGATGGTCAATATTTGGGTGCACTAGTTTCTCTTTCTATTCAATCTCTCTACTCCTTCCGCTTATCAAGAGGTCATGGCAGTATCCAGGTGGTATGTGATCTAGATACATTGGACTCTCTTCGGAATTTCAGAAAATACAAAAAAAAAGATGCAATGATGAAAAATATTGGAAACAGGGGCAGCGACTTGGGACACTCATCCTTTCTATCAAATCATATCTATCATAAAAAGCAAAAAAAAAATCCTTTCTATCATTCCATTCTATTAGATCAATCTCAGAGAACATCTATCCAAACTAACTTCTTTCTAATTAACACATGCATTACTCAGATATTTTGTGCATAATAGATTGCATTCATTC
>MU223800.1:257792-273109 GCA_018584345.1 Thuja plicata
AACATCTCATATAAACATGCATTTCATTTCCACCATCCTGCATATACATGTCAGTATCATAGGAAAAGTAAATCATCCATATACGAGTCTGCATAATAGAATCATATTGCATATACATCTCATCATCAAAACCACCAAATCATGTAGAATCATACATATAACAAGTAAACTAATGCACATCATATCAAAAACACTAGCCGCATCTCATATAAATCAAACTATCTAAGTACAATGTACGGTCACAAGTCTGAACAAAGGAAGGTAATCAACATATATATCAATAAATATCAGTGTGTCGGGATACAAAAATGGATACTACTCAGAGTATATCAAATGACATCACTACAAAAATGGTACATGATACATAATTGGATCAACATGTGCTACCCCCACCCTTGCCAGGAGGTGGACGAGGGGGTGGCATATCAGAAGTTGGTCTTTGGGATGAACCAAGAGCTCCAATACCGCTACTCTGTGATTGTTGGGCCCTGCTTGATCTCTGGGAAGCTGTGTAACTAGGCACCCTCTACTCTACAGGAACTGTACCCTCATAATGATGCCTCCAGTACTTGATCTCTCTCTGGGCGTCATGCCCAGATCTATAGTATTGGTCAAGGACATCTCAGTGAGAGGCATCCTGTACACTATCAATAAATGACCAAACCTCTGCTCAAGCCTGTCGCTCTCTAGACTCGGCCGCTGTAACCCAAGCCTCCAATGCTGTAGCACGGGCATCAATAGAAGCAAGCCTGGCCTAGAGATCTTGTACTTGCTGCATAAGCTTCTCTAGCTTTGAGGGATCATCCTCCATACCACCCATGGCTACATCCATATCTCCCTCCTCAGCCCTGTCCCCCAATCCATCGCCATCACTATTTGAGCTCTCGCCCGTACTGCTACCATTACTACCACTATTAGTCGAAGAACCAGTCTCTACACTCTGCTCATCTAGAGCCTCCACATCTATATCCCCAGTCTCAACATCCACATCCTCAATCACTACCCTGTCCTCCTCTCTTGGAGCCAAAACAACACCTGTCCGTCGGCAAACTCTCCACACCAATTGGGGTGCCTCCTCCTCCATCACCTCCTTATCCTCGAAGATAGTGCTCAAACCAACCCTAGCATTATTGGATCGACCACCAGTCCATCCACCTCTGGTCCTCACTCCACTACCAGCACCCCCTGGACCGAGATCGTCTCCCCTCCCCCTACCACCATCTCTCCCACTGTCCTGTCCACCATCTCGGCCTCCACCCCTCTCTCCAACACGGCCACCATCCCTCCCTCCATCACAACCTCCTATCCCTCATTGTACCTGTTGGGCCCTCCTCATAATAGTCCTAGCTACAGGATGAGAGACATCTATCAATGCAACTGGCCGGGCCTGCACCCAATGTGCATCATACTGCGGTGTGGTGCCTGCAAAAGAACAAATTCAAGTATCAGTACCACAACAAAGGAAGACAAGGGTATAACAAAGCAGATAACTAAGTATCAGAAAGCAGTAAGGAAATTACATCAACAATCAGAAAACAAGACAAACCTGCATCTACAGTAGCTGAACGCCATGTCCATGCAACATGAAGTAAACCTGCAAACTCAGTACGGGTGGAATCAAGTGATACTACACCACCCCAAACAGTAGAGTCTCTCGACCTATGAGAAAAGTAAGTGTATGAATCAGACACATCCTGCCGCTCACCAAAATGATGCAACACCCTGTCGGTGTTGTGAAAGTCAATCATATGCGCATGGTCTGTCACACGACCAATCATGTATCTCCACTGACGACAGAAGGGAAGATGGATGTCCTCTCCCTCCTAGACAGGGCAATCTCTATAGGGCCTCCAAATGAAGTAAGGAATCATGTCTAACTACTGTCACCAGTACGTCAAATGCCCCATGTGAGTCTGAACGATAGCTCCATCATACATATAAACATATGACCTATCGATAGGAAGAGCACATGTACCAACAGGGTGACAAACAACTATGTGCTCCCATGCCCATATCTAAAGCAGAGTCACACCACAGCCGAGTGACTTACCATTAAGGTAAGCCAAATAGAACATATGAAAGTGCATATGTGCCAACATGCATAGCCCCCATGCATACACAGTCTGATCCCAAACCATACTCTGCAAAATGGAACCAAAGCTGATAGAAAATCCATGCTAGCAACAATCATATTTGGTTCTCTTGGGAAAATAATATAAGTTGTATTTACTATTTACTATTGTACATAAGATGCCACATATCAAACTACCTAGCAAAGTACTCAACCTATCAATGCCCAAACCAAATCGGGACCATGGAATATCATATGCATTGGACAAACCAAGATGATCTCGAGGTAATCCAAATAGCTCAGTCAAAGCAATGATGCCAGGTCGGGTAGCATACTCTACAAGTGCACCCTGGATCAGCAACTGAAGGATGCGGTACACATCCTCAAAGGTAACAGTACACTCTCCAGTGGGTAACCAGAAAGTGCATGTTTCAGAATGCCATTTCTCTATAAGAGCTGAGATCAGACCCCTGTTGGTCGTGATCTCTGGCATGTAACAAATCCAGTACAAACCTAAGGCCCTAAGTACTGACCTCTCATCCTTCGAGAGCTGGAACCTGTAAACAAGACCTGCCGGTCTCGACTCTCGACAGCGCAGAATCCACCTGGTGAACTGCACATAGAAATAAATCAGAAAAATATCAGTATCAGTCATATAGGAAAGAATCAGAAGCCAGAAAATATAGATATCAAATAAGGAAATCAGGCAGACGGTTCTAAAAAAGCGACTGCGGTAATAAAACCCACAAAAGTAGTATACTTATGCAATTGCAAAACATTTCAATCAAATGTGGCACATAAACATCAATTGCGGCATAAAAACTACTCAAGTGCGGAACACTTATCATTTGTGGCACTAAGCCTGCAATTGCGGCATTTACACCTCAATTGTGACAAAATCCCAGTCGATTGCGGCACAACAGGCAGAAAAGCAAAAAAGTACAAATTTTAAAAGTAATAAATGAAGGCATTAATGACACAGAAAGTGATAAAACTCACCGGATGTCCTGCGCCAGCTGGTCTCTGATAGCTCCAGACTCGGTCAGAAATATGTGTCACACCAGAAGACCCGCCATCGCAAGAAAACATGAGACCAAGCAGAGAAAGCTAAAGCACAACTCACCAAGATATCAAGAGCTCCAAGATCGCAATGTGGCTCTCTTGGCTACTTATAGGGATTTTTAGAAACCCTAATTTGACAAGGAGGTCTGATTTTTTCTTCCCAGACCCCGAAAACTTCCACACTCAAAATTAGGTGCAATATAAGGCATTTTTCAAATCAATCAGCTACCCAGATTCAAAAATTGTGGTTTCAACAAATTAACACTCATGTTACGACTTTTCACTCAAATTTGTTGAGGGGGCATAAATACACCTACTATCGTCAGGGCAAGCTGGGGCAAAATCAAAATCAAAGAATCTTTGACACACTGTGACAAGTCACATCGCATCAAAGAGGGGCAAATGTAGACACCCGAAAATGGACAGGCTTGCAAATTTACATTAAAAACACTAATTTTCATTTATTAATTAATGGTTTTTTAATCGTTAATTAATCATCTATTTTCTTCTAAATTCATTCCCCAAATCATCTAATCAAATTGCCAAAATTAATTAAATAATTAATTTTATTTAATTAATTAACCTTAATTGATTAATTATCATTAATTAATTAATTACCATTAATTAATTAATTAAACTCAATTTTCTATAGTTTAAATTCAAATATTTAAACTTACTTATTAAACTCTTCCAATTAAATTAATTTCATTTAAATTAATTTAATTTCATTCAATAAAGCAATTCTAAATAAAAAAGAATTCAATTATCTCACATGTTGAAAACTTTAATTAAATAAATGAATTAAATATTCATTTATCTTCAAAGAGATAACTCCAATCAGATCACATGGGTTACCCTCCCCATCTCTCTAGTCCACATGGGTAACTTCACCCACCTCTTCAGTTAAAAAAGGTAACTCACAATTAGCTCTTCAGTCAACCAAACTTTGTCTCCTCATTACCAATTGAAGAGGTGGAGTTTACTGATGGCTTCTCCAGTTCCCTTTGATCTCAACCGTTCATCTGCCTATCTATGGGATTGATCTCAAACGTTCATTTCATCCCCAATTCCTATATAATAAACCCTTCATAACCATTTGGAGGATCCAGGATTTCAAGCTCGTGCACCATTACTATGTCAGTTTGGTTCTAGCATTCAAGCCATCTTGTGATCACACACTCGTTTCAATTAGAAAATTCTTGACACTTCTCAAGTCACAGACGCTGCCCACACCAATATTGAGCATCAAGAATAGTGTTTCAGAAGGAGTAGAGAGACAATAGAAGCTTCAAGTGCTTCGGGGTTTGCATTCCTTTGTTTTCATTTCTTATGCTAGTACATTTTATTGGTTACATTTCAAGTTATTCATTTTAGTAGTTCTTGTGTACTTGATTTATATCATTGTAAAACCGTTGCTACTAACCCTTGCCTTTGGAAATCTTTGGAACCACGGATCACGAGAGGAGGTGTACACTTCCTTTTTAGGATTTTGATGTGATTTGATGGTGTCACTAAGGTTTGTGCCTGTGGCTACAAGATTAGGATTGTATCATGATGTTATTCTATGAGTACCCATGTGATGTGATACATTTGATTACTGCACCATATTTCAGCTACTGTAGCATTGTTGATTTATCTATTAGATTATGTTGTTGTCAGTGTTTTAATCATATCTGCATGATGATGCTATGGTGTAATATGTTATGATGATTACCATGGAATCCATTTATACATTGTTCCTACTATGATGTTGGATATATCAGCTGGTTAATTTCACTTATTTATGCTCATATTGTCGTAAAATAATTCTTTATGCTTCAAATTTAAATGCAATGTTAAATTAAATGGTATAATATTTACTATGCTACCACACGATTGATATGCATTTTTTCCTTTGTGCTACTTGATGACATGTAACTGATTGAATGTTTGAACATGTTAAGTTGATCACTGAAATGCATAAGGATAATGCAAGATATTAAATCAGTTAATGAATTGTATTGTCATTGATGTCAACTTGATATAATCTAATCGGTTATAATCAAAGTGTCAAGCACTTCAGATAATCAGAGAGATAAAGATTAGGATTTCTGTAATGCATAAAAGAGAAGCATTCACATTGTGACTACAAACACCAACGGTCAGTGGAACTCGACGGATAGAGATCATCGATAGTCAAGTCACAGTGATGCCCGAGCGAGAAAATTGACGAGCATTACTGATGAGTAGAATCACAAGCAAACCCAACGGCCATAAACATAGTGTAAACCGATGAAGAAGCCCGAGGAGAACTGGAGTGTTGACCGACACTATCAGAGAGTTAAAACTAAAAATAACTAGAGCTCACAAATGACAAAATATCTAGCTGGCAGAGATAAATATAGAGTTAACTAGTAGTTATCATTATTTTCATCAACATGATAAGCCAGACATAAGTGATTGATTTAAAGTTGATTTGTCCAGTTGGCAAAAATATCTCAGCGAGATAAAACAAGAGTTTTGCTTTAAATCTAATTGGAGAGAATTGTGGATCACACAAAGATCAAGAAAATCAAGAACCTAACAACGGTGATATCATGTCTATAAACAGACAACTCAATTCATTACGAATTGGTGTGGGTGAGGGAATGTACAAGAGGATGCTGAAGAGAAAATGATGAAGAACAACTTCATATAGTGTTGATCAACAAGCTAAGGAAAGAGCTAAAGAATTTTGTGGACACCGAGCAACAAAGCACAGCATCACCGAGTAGAATCAAAGTGGAGCAAAGGTATAACAAAGATATATTGATCAGATTATTTTATGAGACTATAATAGATCTGAAAATCTGCAAGTATAAGTTGTATATGTGAACAAATCATATTGTTTCAGTTTAACCATTGACTCTAAAAGTCTCTTAACTGAGTGGGATTTAAAGATCTTTTATTTATTGAGATACATCTAATGGATTATCAAAAAGTTTGTTCATGAAGATAGCATGAGATGCCAGATACCTATTGACAAGCCAAGTGAGTGTTTGATCAAGGATGGTAGCATAGAGATGCCCGATATCAAGTGACAGATTAAAATTTTAAATCCTCTAACAAGGTCACACCTAACAGTGTGTTTGTAATCTTTAACAAGGTTGGATCTTCACCGAGCTCACTTCAGAAGAGTGAAAATTTTGGGTTACCGGTCCCAAGTGGTTTTTCCCTTAACAGGGTTTCCACGTTAAAAATCCATGTGTCAATGTGTTTATGAGTCATTACTTTAGTGTTTTGTATTACACTTAACTTAATTGGATTGATCGGTATACACTAGATAATTTACTGTCTTTTGGTATATTAACAGACTTCTATTTGGTAAATCTACAGTAGAAGGTTTTACAAAGCATTCCAAGCAGTAGTAATTTGATATAAGTATTTGGAGGCATTCATCTTATAGGACTGAAGATAACTAGAGGTATAATTTTTTGGTACTATGTTTTAAGGCTTGAATATTGAAATTTTTTTGAGGCCACTGATTCACCCCCCTCCCCCCCCTCTCTCAGTTATTACTAACACTAGTATGAAGTGATATGAAGTCCTAGTTACCCCCTTTGTGAGGTCCATACGGTGGTGTCCATTTCCTTCACTATTTGACCATTTTATTCTTGTGTTTCAGCTATTTATATTGTGAGAAGGTACACTTGATGCTTGTGTGTTTAAGTAAACAAGTACCAAGGACATTCATCCTAAGTTGTAGGATTTGAGTGTGTCTGTATGTCCACGACAGTGGCACCAGGAGATAGTTTATTTGGCCTTGCATATTGAGTCAATATCGTTCATGTATGAGCAATGCACCCATGATTATTATATTATTCCCTCAATTACATGTCAGTAAATCCATATTCATTATGCATTTTGTGTTAGACACGTGAGTATGTCTATGCATTTAGAAGTTCCTGTAGTTGTCGCAGATGATTCAATTAAAAATTATTTTGGGGATTTTAATATTTATTTTAATTAATGACTAATTTTCCGTAGTTGGATTCCAAATATCTAGGATCAATTTATTTAAATTGGGAAAAGGTCAAATAGTTTATTTAATTATTTAAATAATCTATTTGAAAGCCATTTTGGTAAAATGGCTTTATATTGTGGGAAAAAGTTCATTTTCCACACTTCATGCTTTTGAAATGAGAATTTGCTCTAAAATCTCTTATGGAGATATTTGAATTTTATTCCTTGAGAGTGACTAGGTCCTTCAATTTTTGTGGGTAGCGACTCTTCAGATTCATGTCGTGAATCTCCAACTTCCTATGTAGTCATTTGTGTTTTCGTGAAGTCCCCATTATTTCCCCCATTTCTTGGTTTTGACCAATCGTATGAGGTAGGGCTTCTAACCATTTTTAATTTACTTCATCTTATTGCACAAGATTGCTTATAATATATTCATGGGTTGAGAATTAGAATTTTTTGACATTTATGTTTGATTCATCCACCTGGTTGGGTGAATGTGAGTATTTTTATGCTTTCCCGTGTAGTTTTTGGGATTTGGGTAATATTATGCTACAAGATTTCCGTAAAGTTCCTAGATCTAGTATTTTATTTGAGAAATGTGTTTTTGGGTAGATTTAGACCAATGGGTTTTGATTTCGTTGAATTCTGAGATGTTTGAATTTTGGGTGTTTTTGGCTTTTCCATTTTTTGTGTGCCATCCAGAACTTGTTTTTCGCCTCATTTGGCATGGTTTATTTATTGTAGGTTTTAATAATTCAGCTTTTTTTTTAGGATTGTGTAAGTGGAATATATTGAGCTCATTCTGGTTAATTACTGTCGCAATCCGAACTTGCCTATTTGATGTTAAAATGTTGATTTTCACACTGTTGGATTTTGCCTAAATTTGAATATTTTGTTGCCTTTGGAATTTTGAGTATTCCTTGTGTTCTAATGAGATGATTGATAGATTCTATTGGAATTTTTTCTCTTGGAAAAGTGGTCGATTGAGAAACTTTTTATTTTTTTTATTCTTTCTTTTACTCAGTTTCTTACCTGGAGTGTTTTGGAGTTGAGATATGCTCCTTTCCTTATTTTTTGTTGCCTTTGTCTTGTGTTGGCACACTCCATGCATGAGGATGAGATCACATTTGCTACATGGATGTAGGGTGTTTGAGACAACATCTAGGCATGTAGTCGAGCTATGCTCTTATGCCGAGGTTTGAGTGACCCATGCTCTTGGTATTGAGACCAATAAAGCTTCCTATGTTTCCTTGGTTTTATGACCTTGAGAGTCTTTCCTTGCATTGGTATTTTTTTTCCTTGTTCCTTGTTTTAAAATGATATGAGCCTAGAGTTTGGGTAGTGGGATGGAGTGGCTCTCTAAGGCGGGCTGGGACACAAAGTGGGTAACCCTTGGAAGAGTTCTTAATAAAGTGATAACCTTAAAAATAATTAGGAAAATATAATAATAAGATAAGTGATTTTTTTCAATGGTTATCTGTTTAAGAGATGTGAAACGAGAAAGTTGTGAACCATCTACGGATGTTGACCTGACATCGCCATGACCATCTATGGATGTTGATCTGGAATAGTAGTGGTTGTTTGTTTGAGAGACGTGTGCCAATACAGTAGAGTTTCCTTGAAGACAGAAGGATTTCTTGAAGTCGCACAGGCCTTTATGAGTCATGCAATGACACTCCATTCTTGAGTCCCTACACTTTATCCTTTATAGATTTGAGTTGTACCTTGGGTATACTATGATTATGAGGGTTCTTGATAGTATTTGGAAATGGAATCACATGTTGAGTGTTCTCTGTATGCACTTGTATTTTGCATCTTTGGGTATCTACATGTTGAGTGTTCTCCATGTACTATTGCACTTTGTACCTATGTTTTTCATTGGACCTTTGTGTCATGATCCTTTGAGACTATGCATCTTCTTGGCGTGTGTCTTGGTCACTCCTTTCTTTCATTTTTGCATTGTGTTTGTGGTCGGGTTACTATCTTTGCGAGCATGATGGGATGGGCATGAGGGTTCCATGCGGTAGGGTGGCATTGCATTACTATACCACTTTTGGGGACCAGTGTACAGGTGGTATGCTTCCTCTATAATCAGAGAGTGATCGAGCATTGGGAGCTCCATGTTGTACTTCACTTGGCTCATGTTGTACATATTTATATGCTCTTTATTTATGTTCATAGAGTAGTTTCATTGATGCTAATGTACTTGATCTTATATGCACCTGTAAGCATTTGATTGTTAGAGTAGCTTATTGCTTTATATTCTTGATTGCAATCGAGTAGATGCTGCCTCAATATGAATGCATGTGATACTCCCCAGTGTGGAGATAGCTTGTATTTCATGTGGTACATTAGTGTCAGCAAGCCTACCTTGTTGTCATACTGAGTTACCCCATCCGATGTATGTTTTAGGCATCAAATCCTACTTTTTTAGACCTTGATTGATTCTTTTGGTTGGGGACAAAAATATTGATGCCATAAGTTGTTTTTAGGATAATTTTTTTATAGATCTCATCAGGAGCTTTCTGACAGTTTTTGAACAGAGTCAAACAAATGTTGAATGCAAAGGTTATGGCCTCTAGAAGGTCTAGCAGTACTTACCCTGCCTTGGATCATATGAACACCTATATTGAGTCATACGATGATTCTTGGATAGTATGAACACCTGTCTTGAGTCATATGGTGATCCTGGATCATATCAATACTTGTCTTGGATCGTATATGGGAAGATTTGTACCTGAGATAAAGGGCACTTGCATACATCTTCTAGCGAAGCTAATTAATGTTCCAGATTTCCTCTTTCGAGTATAGTCCATTTCATTCATAATAAACCAATTTCGTATTATTAGGTGAAGATTTCCCTTTCATGTTCATTGTCATATTTTTCTTGTGTTTCCTCGAGGGTGTTGTGGTTTCCTCAATCGGCAACCTCTGATGATGGTCTGACCATGATCTGTGGAGTTCGTTGAAGTGATCTGAACTCCCACGAGGTGTGGTGAACTTTCCTATCCTATTAACACTTGAGTTTAGGTTTCTTGGGGATCTTTGGAAAAGTTGTTGAGTCTTCCACTTGCATATGACTATGTTGTGATTGTCAGGACATCTTTAGCATGTAGTTTTATGCTTATGTGTGCAGTTATCTAATGCACTTGATATTTTATGTATTATCTTATTAAAAAAAATGTTTAATGCATATTTAACCCTCATTCCAAGGGATCCTTGGTGGGGAATTATAGAGAGAGAGTGAAATTCAAACAAATAGAAGGAGCCACACCAGAAAATTGTTTAAGCGAATACCCACAAAATTTTTTCCAAGTAATCTCTCCTAACATTCAACAAATTTCTAGCCATAGCCATTTTGAGCAAAAAGGCAAGAAAATAAACTAACTCCACAAAAATGAATTCTAATTTCCTCTTAAATTCCCTTTTTGAAAAGAAAAAAGAAATAAATAAATATAACGTAAAGTCCCTAAATCACAATAATTCCAACCAAAACATCCCCAAAATACTTTCAACTTTTGAGAAATATTTGAACTCCATTACATTAATTATCTATAAAACATAGTTGTCGGCAACACCAAAAATCATATCAAGTAATTAAATTCATATTTAAATTAAATTACTCAACCAAGAACTTCCTAAAGCCATAGCACAATGACTCCAATCAATATAGTAAAATTCAATATAATTAAATTCACATTAAACTCAACATACTACAACAATTGCGCCCAAACATTTAATTAGCAACATGAAACACATAGGTACAACATGCATACAAAGAACCAGTCGAACCTCAATGAAATGCATCTATACACACACCAAACTCATCCACACAAGACGGTTGAGAATTTCCACACAACAAATGATGGGTATTTGAATCACAGGGGAAAATTATCGTCCAAAAGCCAGAATGACAACTTTGGCTAAGTACATGATTGGCCATATGATTATCTCTGATTTCCACTATTCAGGATAAAGACACACTCAAACATACAGGTTCGATAGAATGATATATGATACCTGTTCACATTAGTACAATAGCCAAAGCACATATGTGCACACACACACACACACACATACGTGTGTGTGTATATATACACATATAAATACACACACACACACACACACACGTGTGTGTGTGTGTGTGTGTGTGTGTGTGTGTGTGACAACAATAAATAGGCAATAGAGAGGAAAGAGACATCGTGTGGGTCTCGCAAGTGAGTAACTACAACTTCATTTTGCCTCATTCAAACACATGATGGATATATCATCATAAAAATGTAGTAAAAAGTATTTCAATTAACCCAAATCATCCTCAATAACATCATTAACTATTTATCTAATCATTTAATAACAATAGTTATCCTTAAAATTAATGAATCTCTTTAATCAATATTGAAACATTACAAGCACATATACATTTAAAATATATGAAAACCATCATTAATCATTAACTATACCATCATCATTTGACCCGTATTACTGGACATAAAATAAATCCCTTGAACATATTATTATCCACAAGATATAACTCATAAGATGTAATTGGAATCATTAACAAATCATTCCAATAATCTATAAACCAATGGCAATACCCAAGCCAAAATAAAATTTATAAAGTGAATATATCTAGACATCATCATTTAACATCATGACACATATAAGTAGATTCATCATGCATACATGATCATCACTGAAACCCAAGTATAACCACTAGCAACATCAATAGTGATATACACATGCCCAAAACAATATAACTGTAACAGGTGCATCATACAGATTCCAAAGAAAAAGAATAGTATACTAGTATTCAAAGGTGAAAAATAAATTTTTTTTATCTCATATCAAAATAAACAATGGAAAAATGCAAATACAGGAGTCCCTACGGATGTCATTATGGATATTACTCCTATAACTACACTTATGTCTGACATTATTAGGAAATAGTGATCATAACCAGTTATATTTAATCCTTTTCCTACATAACCCATGAGAGACAAGGTAAATACAAGCTTACAAAATCATGATAATGAAAAGTTCAAATAGACATACAACAAGATAACACAAAATACACCCTAAGAAAACCCTCAGGGAAAAACCAAGCCTCCAAAAGCATCAATACTCCATTGTATTTTTCATCCATTTAAAGAAATACAAAGAACTTATAGAGTCACAACATACACCTCTAAAGTCATGTGTACACAATACTATTAACCCATCATTTAATATTGGGTACAAAATTTACGCTTTATTAAATATCTTTCCCCCATATTAAACAAATACAATATCATATCTCAATATGACACTTGCATCAAAGATAATCCCAATGTTACAATACAACACATAAAGTGGTCCCAAGAATGTTCATGTCTAGTGATACACATCCATCTCCCTTGGGTGCAACACACAAATAAATAAATAATAATAATAATAATAATATAACATTATAAATAGTATGCAAGGAGCACAACACCTTATCCCAAAAGACAGGATATGGTTCTACGAATGTGTGTTAGTAAGTGCATTGACACATGTTATTTATTTTTATTATATTATAAATATCTATATATCCTTTGTTTAGTTTCTAGTTAAGTTTGGCCTTGTGGCTATAGGAGTTCTCTTGGGTGAGTTAGAGATGTTTCTAGATTAAGGCTAGAAGATAGTGTATTTTTGGAAGGAGTAATTGGTCATCACGTGCATTCTTTTTGAAAATGTTTATTGTTTGTCACATTTTCAATCATGTTTCATGATCTTGTTGGGCTATGTAGGTTGATCATAATAAAGCAATTTTGTGGTATAAATAATTTTTTCTCTCTTATTTTTTTTTTCAGCTTCCTCTTTGGCTATATCCTTGCGAGTTTTGGGGATCCCCAAGCATTTCTTGTGAGAGTGAACTTATTCTTTGTAGAGGTAATTCCATAGATTCTTACCTCTAAGAACAAACAATTTGTTCCTAATTTCATGTTGATAGGTTGATAGTTTAAGGAGATCCTCATTTTTCCCAAGTGGCACCTAAGGGATAACCTCATGGTGTATGCCACAATTAGAAGTGGCACATTCTCTTAGAGAACATGGTGATAAGGTGGTGTTTTCTCCATCCATATGAGATGGTTTCCTTTCCTTTTGGGTTGTAACTTTGAAGGTTAAGGCCTTGGTCTTCGGATGGACCATAGGAAGTGCAAACTTGTGGTTGTTATCCATAATGATTAGTTAGGGTTGTAGACTATTGAGTTGTGGTTTGTTGGACTTTGTATTTGGTCCTTGTCCTTAGTTACAGTGGTAGTTAGAAGATAGTGCAATGATATTTGAGATCCTTTCACACTTAGTGGTTGGTGGTCACTTAGCTTTTGCACCTTGAGATATGAGTGTGTTATGTGATGACTAGGCCTAGAATTTGTGAGAGTCTAGAGGTAGAACTGGCAAGGTTCATTACACTTTAAGAATTGAGTGCTAAGTGTACCCTATCATTCCATTGTGTAGACCTCTAGGAGTAAGCATAATATCTTAATTACATAACTGTTTGCAACCTTGAGATTTCTAGATCTTGACATCATTTTTACTATATGTAAAGGGATGCATAGGTTGTGCTTGTGCTTTTTGTTTTAGGTGTGGAGAAATAAATGAATGATAATAATTTTTAATGTGCAAGACAACTGAGAGGGGGGTGAATCACTAATCCACAAAAATTATAACTTTAAAGACCTTTAATCGGTTCCACTAAACTTACTTTAAAATTTTAATTACTAAAAGATATGAACATGAAAAGAAAAACAACTATAAAAACATGAAACAATAGATTTATGTGGGAAACCCAGCTAAGGTAAAAACTATGGAGAAGATTATTCTAAATTATATGAACACTAGTTAATTTGGCTTACAAGTAAGGCTCATTGCTATAGGCTCACTCCCAAAGGGCTCACTACCCGAAGAAGGCTCATTATTGGAGGGATCACTGCCCAAATGAAGAAGGATAAAAGAGAATAGATCCACCATTGATATACAAATACAACATAATTGAAAATTTTGTAGTCAACTTTAGCTCACTTCTTTCAGTAGCTAACACATTAAAGTTCACACTGATCTACAACACACTTCACACTTAGCTTATGCAATCAAGGAGACAGATCCTCTTGCATACATCCTCATCACATATAAATATATTTGCACAATTTTTGCACAAAGACAAACATATGAAAAACCATGCCACACTATCTCTTAATGATTCATCCTTTATTTATACCAAGTTTACATTTGTAAAATCTCCCTCTGTCGGCCAGACAAGGACCAAACAAAATTTGAATTAGGTTGGCACTAAACATTCCGTAATGGGGAGGAATGAGAAGTGGAACACAACATGCCTTAAATAAGACCAAAAATAGAATCATACACCTTTCATATCTCCTTGCATACACTGAGACAAGTATGAAGTGTAAACACCCGAGGTTGGCCAAACCAATAGTAGAAACACCATTGAACTTTGAAACCATGTCTCCGAAGCCAAAAATATCGTTCCAACTAAAATTAATGAAGCTAAGGATATTAATAAATCATTTCTAGAAACACGTCATTAGAAATGATTACATAGAGAAATGTGAAGCACACATTTCATAGATAGAATATTGTTGGTCACAATCATACACAAATAAATATTAATTTCACTGCATTGTGTTTGGAACCACAAAATCTTGAATACAACTCCAAAATGTACTAAAAACATATCAAAGTCTCACCAATAACATGTTGAAATTAATGTAATAATGTGTTGACATCAATAACAACCATATTGAATCACTGCTTATCCAAACTCACTCATTCTACTCAATACTACAATAATCTCCCCCTTTTTCATTGATGGAAACATATCAATGACAAAATCACACTTTACTCCTTTGGGATGCCTTTCAACCACAAGTTCACTTCTTCCTTTTGACATCAATGATAAAGGCCAAAGATACAAATCAACTAATCATTTTTCTCAGTTCCTCCCGAGATATACAACAATACTCAGCTCCACTTAAGAGGAAGCCACAACCATTAGTCTAGATCAAAGATATGCTTGAATTTTGATAGACTAATGTTTAACCATATGTTTTTGTTAAATTATAGCATCGAATTGGTTGATATAATCATATAGTCAATTTCATATATATATATATATATATATATATATATATATATAGTGTTATTATTAATAATCGATTAT
>MU223800.1:273248-286825 GCA_018584345.1 Thuja plicata
TATGTACATATATATATATACATATATATATATACACACATATATATATATATACATTTATGTATATATATATATGTATATATATATACGACTGAGCATATAGTGTTGTGTTACGATTAACTACCTTTCAGTAGTTAACGTAACACATCATACGTATATGATGTGTTACATTAACTACTGAAAGGTAGTTAATGTAACACATAGTAATCATCGAAGGGCTGCATATATTCAAAATGTCAATTAATGTAAGGGTCATGTCTACGTATAGACATAGCTCTACATGCCATTAGCCATGTAGATTCATGTCTCTACGTAGATATGAATTTCCTCATTCATATTAATATGAATTGTGTGCTAAAGAAACAACAATCAATAACAATGGCATTGTCTTCTCTCTGCAGCACACAAGCAAAACAATCAATAATATATATATATATATATATATATATATATATATATATATATATATATATAATTTCAGTAAAAATACATATAACATACAACATAATAATAAGCACCATATTTTCTCTATAGGACGATCTTAATTTTCCAACAACTTTTAGCTCTAATAAGTAGAAGAAATCACCCCTAGCTTCTCCTGAAGATATTCAAAAGTATCCTTAGAGAAAACTTCATGAAAATATCAACAATTTGTTCTTTTGTAGGTACATACTCAAGATTTACCTCATTCTCCAAAACTTTTTCCCTCAAAGAGTATTACCAGACAGAAATGTGCTTTTTTCTTGAATGCGGTACCAAATTCTTTTAAATGTTTATTACATGGGTATTATCACATAAGATAGAAATGAGATCATCAAACATTATTCTAATATCTTTCAAAGTCTATTTCATCCAAAGTACTTATGTGCAACATGAAGTAGTTGCAATGCATTCTGTTTCAACAGTAGATAGAGACACTGAGTCACATTTCTTACTTGACCAAACTACCAACCTAGGTCAAACGAAAAATGTACCTCCTCTTGTATTCTTCCTATAATCCACACATCTAGCCCAATCAACGTCAATATAAGCCATCAAAGTGAAGTTTGATTTTTTGCGATACCATAGACTAAAGTATTTTGTTCATTTCTCTAGGATCTTCGTGAAATATAGCTACAAGACAAACAACATGCATGATATCCATTCTAGTAGTAGTGAGGTATAATAACCTTCACGTCATTGATATATATATATTTGCTATCATAATCCTTAGGAGATTCAACATCGTTACTCAACTTACAACTAGTAACCATAGGAGTGCATACCACTTTAGCATTTTCCATTCAAAATTTATTCAACATCTCTTTGACATATTTTGTTTGTGAAAAAAAGATACCTTCACTTTTACAATTAACTTGTAAGCCCCAAAAGAAAATCATTTCCCCAATCATGAACATCTCAAACTCTTTTTGCATTTCATCAAAGAGTTTCATAGACATACCATCATTTCCTCCAAAGATTATCTCATCTACATACACAACTAAAATTAGAATATCATTTGATTCAACCTTAAAGTAGAGATTACTACTAGCCATACTTTTTTGAAATACTTGCTTCAACAAATACTTGTCAAGTCTTTCATACCAATCTCTGGGAGCTTTCTTTAGTTGATATAATGCCTTCTTCAACTTGTAGATCATTTTTGGATCATCTAATAGCTTGAAGCCTTTTGGTTTTTCTATCTATACCTCTTCATTTATTTCTCCATTTAGACATGCACATTTCACATCCATCTGATATACCTTGAAGTCTTTGTGTGTTGTAAAAGCACGAAACATTCTAATCATCTCCATTCTTACCACATGAGCACAATTCTCCTTAAAATCAATTCCTTCTACTTGTGTTTATATCCTTTGTATACAATTTTAGCCTTGTTCCTCACTATATGTCCATCTTCATCGAACTTGTTCAGCAAAAACCTTTTTTGTTTCAATTATATTTTTTTCTGTCAAACTTATGACTAGTTCCCAAGTCTAATTCTTCATAATCTAATCTAAATATTCTTGAATAGCTTTCATCCAATTCTAATCACTGCAAGCCTCTTTTACATTCTTTGGTTCAATTTATTAGATTAATCATAGATTGACCTATTCAACAACTTTACTTCTTGTAATGACACCTACTTTCTTGTCTCCAATAATATAATTTATAAGTGATTCCTCTACACATATATGGTTGTCTTAAGAGAAGTTTTTGGGGCAACCCAAACATTGTCATGCCCAAATTTTAGGGCAAAAACACACCAACAAAACAATGCATTCATCTACAAGATTTCTTGCTCACATGAAACGTAACAAGCATGGAGATGGTGCAACTAACCTCTACTAAAGTAATGACACAATGAAGTTTGATGAAGATCTCCAAGTCCTAAGTCCTCCATTTTCCAAATCTTCTCTAACTCCTTAGTTGTCTCCAAAATTAGAGAGTGGGTGAAAAAACTCTAAGTATTGGAAGATCCCACTAAATAGGATATACACACTTCCCACAAACCTCTTGGAAGAAGATATGAGTTCTATTGGTTGGTCTTCCCAAAATTGGAAACTAGAAAAGGTGAATTGGTGAAGAGAAATAAGAAACTTGCACATGATTGGGAAGGTTGCCTACCGAAGACCATCTTCTCCAAAAGTTTATTTTCGTCCATCTTGGAAATCCAACTATTGGAGGGGATCAAGACTCATACCTAGGTGGTCCTATGGTTAAAAATGGCCCTTACCCATAGGTCTACCAAGCGAACCTTCAAAAAGGACCTAAAATCAACCCTATGTGTTACTTTAACCCTCCAAAAACTCACCTTAAGTTTGCTTGCGGGTTCCTCTTTCTTTAACCACACTCAAGGATCACTAACCAAGTGAATTTAAATGGGAATCCTACATTCTACTATGATAGGTTTGGTTTCAACCAATCATCCCCAAATGGACATGTCATTGCCACATATTCACAACACAAGTGTCAAGTGACACCACAAAAATACACATCACATACACACTTGGCATGCCCATTTAGATATTTACACAATTACAATTGACAACACTCAAGCATTCACAATTACAAAATAAGGCACATTATAACGAGGTTTTGTCTCTTTATTAGAGACAACCTTGGCTTCACTATCTCACATATGTTTTGGTTCTAGTTCTCCGAATAATTTCCATGGTCAATTTCCTGCACATCTCAATTTGAACATCAGTAGTCCAATAAATCATATGCATACAAATATATGAAATACACATCAATCAAGCATTTATCAATCATCTAAAACCTTTACATAAAAAATTCAGAATTTAACATACCATATACAATTTACAACTTTCCACATGAATTTATAAGCACATGTAAATTACATTCAAGCTCATAACATAATTTCCAATAAGATCACATCTCATCATAATTACATTTCAATTGCCATTTCCTAATTAATTATATAAGAAGATATGCAATTTCATCTTCATAATATTTATTAAATCCAATTAACCAAAATGCAATCATAAATGTATCATAAAATCACCATCATGAGTATGGAAACCATCATAAAATAAGGAGCATCCAAAACCCAATGTAATCAGTCCATGTCACATAGTGTATAATCCATAGTGCATCAAAATCAAGTATCAATACTAATTTTATCATAAGATTAAAACAAAATTCTATGAGGGGCTTGGGGTGAGGCCTCACACCCTCCCCCCTAGGCAGGAACTTCCTCCTAGAGTTTATAAAAAGATGGGGGTGCTGTGATCTCATTTGTGTTGCATCCATCCATGATGTTGTAACTTCATCATAGCAATCCCACTGGACCCTAACTTGGTCGATCTCTCGACCTCGAAGAGACAACGTTCGACATGCAAATATATGAACGGGCTTCAACTCTAGCTTCCCACATCATTGCACTTGTAAGGCATCCCAATATATAATGTGAGACTCATCATAACCATATTTTCTTAATACAAAAACATGAAACACATCGTGGATGTGTGACATGCTAGGTGGAAAGGATAGATGATATTCAATTGTTCATATCCTCTCTAGGATCTCAAATTCTCCAACAAAGTGAGGTGCAAGCTTAGATCCCTTTCCATAACTGATTGGACTCTTATGCGGCCACACTCTCAAGAAAAATCTGTCACCAACTATGTAGCTACGATCTATCCTCTTCGCATTTGCATATTTCTTCTGTCTAGCTATCATGTACCTCTCTAAGACATTGCCTAATCAACACCACCTACTGCTCCATATCCATTTTAGGGTGCATATAGAACCAACTCTGGCCCAATGGCTACTCTATCCTCAACATGATCCTAACTCAACTATGTCTTGCACGGTCTACCATACAAGTCCTAAAAAGGTGGCATCCCCAAGGAAGTAAGATGCCCATTATTATAGGAAAACTCTACCAAGTGTAGGTACTCCTCCCATCTCCTCCTGATGGTCCATCACATACATGCGTAGCATATCCTCTAACTCCTAGTTGACTCTCTCTATTTTTCCATATGTCTCAGGGTGATAGGTTGTACTAAAATTGAGTCTCATGCCCAATGCTTCCTGTAACTCTCTCCATAATGATGATGCCCTGATTTAAGATCTATCTTGGATAATATTTTGGCACCCTAAAGTTGATCAAATAAGTCATCAATCATGGGAAATTGATACTAATTCTTAATGGTTACTTTGTTCAACTTTTGGTAATCCATGCATAATCGTAAGGATCCATTCTTCTTCTTCACAAAGATAATGGGTGTGCCCTAAGGGGAGACTCTAGGATGGATGTGCCCCCTCTTAAGGAGCTTCTCTAACTGAATCTTGATCTCATTAAGCTCTATAGTGGTCATCCTATATGGTTCTCTTGAAACTGGCTCAGTCCCTAGTACGAGATCAATGTGAAAATCAACTGCCCTACGAGGTGGCATACCGGGTAGCTCGGAAGGAAATACATATGTAAATCCTGAAGGATGGGATGGTCATCAAGTGAAGGTTCCTTCTCTTCCTCTTCTTCCATATCACTAATGGTGATGGAAAATAACTAGCATCCCTTTCGCATACACTGCTTAAGCTGCATAGCGGAGATCATACAAAGAGATACCAGCCTCTGAACTTCTGAAAGCACTGTAGCAGTGCCATCATCATCTAAACACTCGATCCTCATGAGAAAAAAATCTAACTTGGCTATGTGGGCTTACAATCAATCCATGCCAAGTACTATACCATAAGATCCAAGAGGGGTAATGGGGAGGTCTTCAATGGTGGTCATGTCACCGATTTGTATCTGGAAATACTTAACCATTTATTTAACTAACACTCTAGCCCCTGAAGCTAACTCAATCTCCCACCTAACACCTTGTCTAGTTGTGACTAGCCCGCAATGCTCCACAACCAATGGAGATATAAAATAATCAGTAACTACTAAATCAAATAGTATGGTAACGCTACTACCTCTAATCATACATGTGGCCTCAATTAGTGTGGCCTAGTGCTCTTCCTGGCGATTATCAATTGCTGAAAATACTTAGTGGGACTTACCCATGTCCCCAGCTATTAGCTCTAATGCTTCCATGCACTACCTACCTACCTGAGGACACTCTCTAGAAATGTGCCCCCATGGAACCACATGTATAAAAAGGTCCACGCACTTGAATATGTACTCCATGAGGTCTAGAAAATTGTTGACCTCCAATCCTACTAGACCCACTGAAACCACCCCTGGTGGACTGCTAAGTCTGACCTGGGGGTGTGAATGAAATATATGATATTTGATCCCTCCTAGGGACCTATGACTTCCATTGCTTAGGATTAGAACCCTGATGTCCATGTGGTGGCCTCTGTCTCAAACTCTACTAAGACTATTGTTCAAGTTTTTTTTCATCTCTTCTAATATAACATTTTCTTCCAAATACTCTAAAATACTTTACATAAGGGGTTCTTCCATACCATACCTTATAAGATGCCTTCCCAAGATTCTTCCCTATATAAACTTTATTCAGTATATATATTTTAGTCAGTATTGTCTCTTTCCAGTATATTGGCTTCCTTTATCATTGTTCTAGAAGCTTCTTGAAGTGTTATGTTCATCCTTTCAACCACACCATTCTGTTGTATTGTTCTAGGAGCAGAAAAATGTCTCCTAATCCTAAGATTCTCACAAAAAAGTGTTAAACTCATCGCAAGTAAATTTTCCTCCCTTGTTAGATCTTAAGCATTTGATTCTTTTATCTACCTCATTTCAATCATAGCCTAGAATATCTTAAATTTCTCTAAAGCTTCTGTTTTTTCTCTTAAAAAAGTAACACATGTCATTCTAGAGTAATCATCAATTAAAAACATAAAGTACTTGCCACCTTGTTGACTTCCTATTCTAGTAGGACCATAGATATCTGTGTGCACCAACTCCAATAGTCCGATAGTAAATTATTATTTACCTTTGAAAGTTCTCCTTGTTTGTTTCTCAACTTGACATTCTCTACAAACATTGTTGATAGGCATTGTAAGCTTTGGAAAATCTCTCACAACTTGTACTGAACTAATCTTTATCAGGTTGTCAAACAGATATGACACATCCTTTGATTCCATATCCAAATCTCATTGATCTAAGACACTAAGCAGTATCCACTAGCACTCATCAACTGACACATATTTCCTCTAGTTTTATTTCCAACAACAATCATAGTCCTAAATCCCTTTCTTATCTCATTTCCATCTTCCTTGAAAATAAGGTTATATCCATTTTCAAACATATGTCCAACACTCAAGAGATTATGATTCAAGCCCTTCACATAGTACACATTATTAGTATCATGCTTGCCATATTAACTGATAGAATTAATTCCAACTATCCTAGTTGCTTGACCACCTACAAATCCAACTATATATCCATCATATTTTCAAGTTTTACAAACTTACTTTTATCACTAGGCATGTGATTACAACATCCACTATCAATAAGTCATTCATCTCTATCTCTTCTAATATGTAAAATTTTTTTTATAGTGTCTACAACCTTAGTATTTACTTTTAGAGTCTTGTTAGGATTAGTACGAATAGATTCTTCTTTAATTGATATAAATAAATATTGATAATCTTCTTCATAATCAGATTCATCATCAGAATTACTAGCATCTTCTCTAGCATAGTAGGCTTTCCTATTAAACTTTTCTTTGATTTCTTTATTCTTTTGATTTTCAATTCTATCAAGACACCTAGAAGCATAATGATCTATATTTCCACAACTGAAACATTTAAAGGGTAACTTAACTTTGTATTTTTTAGTTCCTTTCTTCATTCTTCTCCTAAAGTTTTCATTGATCTCATCAAAATCTTCTTCTTCCGAATCTTCATCCTTTCCTGATTTGGTAGCCTTAAATGTAGTTTCCATCCTTATGCTTGTAGTGTCAAATTCTCTCATCTCAAAATCAATTAAAGATCCATACATCTATTCTTTGGTATATGAATTTAAATTATGTAATTAATCTATAATAGAGACTTTAGAACTATATGGTTTGGTAAGATTTCAGAGTACCTTTTGCACAACCTCATTTTATTCTAGATTTCCACCAAGACTTCTGATCTCATTCACCATATCAACAATATTCTATATGTAGGTAGTTATATTGTCATCTTCTTCCATCCGCAGGCTTTCATACTTGGCTTTAGCATTCTACAGCTCAGCTTTATCATTTCCTTCATAACAACTTATTAGCTTTTCCCAAATATCATGAGTATTTTCCAAAGATGTAACTTTAGATAATTTAACTTTTTATAAGGCACTAAAAATTGCATACCTTGCCCTTTCATTGTCTTCATAAGCTTCAATGTCATCTAGAGTATTCAAACCATATACTGGTTTCCCTCGCATCTGCACTTTCCACTAAGCATAGTCAGATCCATCAAATGTAGGTAATATCAGTTTGTGTTTCATCGGGATCTCCTTAAGCGGTTAAGATCTTCTATAAGAAACCAAATTTCTAATAGAAATTGTTGAATGTCCAATAAAATTAAGAGGGGGGGGGTGAATAAGTTATCCACAAAAATTATAACTGTAAAAACCTTTAATTAGTTCTACCAAACTTACTTCAAACTTTTAATTACTAAAATATATGAACATGAAAAATACAACAATCATAAACACATGAAACACCATATTTACATGGAACACCCAGCTAAGGGAAAAACCACAGATAAGATTATTCTCAAATATATGAACACCAGTTAAGGTGGATTACAAGAAAGGCTCACTGCTCGAAGAAGGCTCATTGCCCAAATGAGGAAGGATAAGAGATAGTAGATCCACTACTGATATACAACCGCAACACAACTAAAATATTTGTAGTCACCTTTGGCTCACTGCTTCTGGTAGCTAACACATTGAAGTTTACTTTTCTCTACACCACACTTTACACTTAACTTATGAAATTAGGGAGACATATCCTATTTTATACATCCTCATTGCACATACACATATTTGAACAACTTTCACATAAATACACACATATGCCACAATATGCCACATTATCCCCGAATGATCCATCCTTTATTTATACCAAGTTTACATTTGTGAAATCTCCCACTATCAACTTGGAAAGGACTGAACAAAATTTGAATTAGGTCAATGCTAGAAATTCCCTCGGTGGTGAGGAATGAGAATTAGACCACAACCCACCTTCATTGAGACCAAAAATAGCATCATACATGTTTCATATATTCTTGCATACATCAAGATAAGTAATTGAAGTGTAAACACTCGATGTCGACCAAACCTAGAGTAGAAACACCACTGAACTTTGAAACCATCTCTTTGAAGCCAAAAATCTTGTGCCAACTCAAATGAATGAAGCTAAGGACATTAATAACTCATTTCTAGAAACACACCGTCAAAAACCAATATGCGGAGAAATGTGAAGAACACATTTCATAGATAGAATACTGTAGTCACAGTCATACACAGACAAATACTAATCTCACCACACTTTGCTCTGAACAACAAAATTTTGAATCCAACAACTCCAAACTATACTCAACAACATATCAAAGTCTCACTAGTAGATTTGCAACATAAAAAATATGCAGAAAAAAATCCTCATCACCACTGCACATAAATCATATTGACATTAATGCAACAGTGTGTTGACATCAACGAAAACCATACCAAAATAATCTGACTAAATCACTGCTTATCCAAACTCATTCATTCTACTCAATATTGCAACAAAGACATCTAATGAATGCATTTATTTGTTTACATAATAGCTAGAGTACTATGTTATCACATTCTATGAGAAACTTATTATTGTGATTTCATTTATTGATATGTGTATGAAAGCAACACAATATATCTTATAGTTTACTTATGAAAAGATCTTAGTATATCCTCATTTTTCTTCTCATTTTACAATAAAATATGACATTGATTTTTGTTCTATATATATATATATATACTTGGATGTAAAAGCATATTAGAGATATATGTATAAAACTCCCTAACAAAAAATGAAAAGAATAAATGACAACTCATTATTTTTACTAATGGTTGAGCCAATACTATATGCAACATTTCCCTCATAGAGTTAGTAGTTTTACCAATAATGTTTAAGACTTTACAAGACATGGGAACATGCTATATCGGCTACAAAATATCCACCCTTTATACTAAATATACTTTGAGTCAACACTAAATTAGATGGGGTAAACCCCTTGATGTAATTTTCTATTCTAGACCTTTGATTACTAGAGCTAGATATTTTATTTGTCATAGTCTCATTATTGAAGAATTCATTGAATGAGAGACTAAAAATAATCTTACCAAAAATTAAGTTGCATGTCATAGCAAGTTGGATATCATCCTTAGAGCTAGATGCTTGCTAAAACTATGATTTTTGATACAATTAAAGGAGAATTATAGAGAATAAAATTAATTGACGATAGATCATGGGATAAATAAGTTACATTATCAATTTAAGGAGCCATTATATTTGTTCAAGTGAGCATGAGTAAAATAGTTCTACTGAAAATTGGTGATCAAATGCCTAAATAAGTAGGTTTTGAACTATAGGCTACAAAAGAGTGGACAAAATAAATCAAAGCTTGAGAAATGAATCATAGTCTGCATTCAAAATTAACCTTGGAACTTATCATTTTCAATGAAATATGGCTCACAAAATCACCAAGTCACATCGAACTAACATAAAAATGAAGAATATTAAAAGATCAAAGAAGGGAAAATATTTTTGGGTAAATCTAGATGAGAATGCACATGGTAAACATGATTTGGATGTTCCACATAGGGTTTCACCTTCGACTATGAGGCCATCATATATTTGATGTAATTTGTATAGCTAAAACATTATCTTATGGCTAATCCTTTTCTTTTGTGCTTTCTTTGGCTCAAACATCCATGATTTCTTGAACACATAAGCACATCAACATTCACACGAGCTCTCAATATCAACAACATTAGTTTTTATGTTGTCATTATTGTTAGCTAACTACACTCAAGTCAATAATAGTAATAAAAAGTTTTCTAGACAATTTAAATGAAATCCCACTTCAGAAGTCTACCATTTATTATCCATGTTAGTAGGAGACAATAAACACTAGTCTTAAACTATTTTATTAGGTCACAATTGATATGGAACAAGGCTTAGGTAGACTCTTGTACCATACAACAATTAGATAAGGTTCCTAAATCTTTTGTACAATCATTTCACTAATATTTGTCATTTTTTGGGCATAAACTCAACTAAACTTTACCAAAAAGTCCTTAAGACCTTGCTTCCAACTTTCCATTAAGTTTACGCAATTAAAGTAATAATATTATATCACTTTGGACATCCGTGATAGATAAGAAACCCTGAATACCATCATAAATTGAATCAAATTTCTTAGAATTAGAAAAATTCTTACCTATCATATCAAATCGAATTGTGTATCTTAATCGTCAATCAACATGAAAAAATTCAAAACTCCTAATCTATAATTAGAATAAAAGTAAGTGCTAATAGTCAAAAACCATGGAAACTAATGACTTAACAAAGATGAATAAATAACCAATAAATAATTACAACATAATATTTTAGATATATATAAAATAATTAATCTATTCATACAAAGTTTGTTAACTTTTGCACAAGATTAATTTAATACTAATCTTTTGACCAAAATATATATCTAAATTAAGTTTTAACCGATATAAAAAAGAAAAAATAATAAAGCAAAATTTGACTAAAATCTTAGAAATTGCCAAGAAAGTTCGTTCAAGCATGCCAGCCAGTCCCCCAAAAAAATATTGCAGGAAAGCTAAAAGATGTGAAAGGTGCAGTGGCAGTGGTTAATAAATTATTGACAAGTATCCACATCAAAACCAAATTACGTGTGATCAGTGCTTCCCATGTAATCCAAATATCCTGTCAGCACGGCCTCCAAGGGTGAAACAAAAAAAATTTGAAAATAAACCATCACACACGTTACTCACTTTACATAGGTCATAATTACTGACTATGGTAGCTCCATTAGGCTTTTTGGGTCTCTGAAAAGAGTGCAGACAGCGAAGATATGAACATGGTGTGGGGCACACGCCAGACATTTCAGGGACAAACCCATTTTTTTACATGGATTAATGGTCAACACAACGCAACCCAGAGCGTATTTCTCACGGAACTGCAGCCACCGGGAAATAGAATATAGATTTCACATACAAGACACATGAAAAGGAGCAGCAGCACAGCAGAAGAAAATCAAAATCAGACTGTCATGGCGTGTGATTGCTTATCTTGACCACCATGGGAAGAAACCCCCAATTTTTTTCAGAAAATATTGTAGAGCTATAAAGAGCTCCCCGAAATCTGGTCTTCTCATTCAGAGACAGTTTTAGAAGGCGTGCTCTGTTTTTTCCAAGGAGGTCGAGGTCAGAAGGTCGAGTCTCTTTCAGTCTGTTTTGGGGTCGTTTCAGGCGTGCTCTGTGTTTCCCAGGCTTGGCGAGGTCAGAGGATCGAGTCCCTTTCAGTCTCTTTTGGGTTCGTTTCAGGTGTGCTCTGTTTCCCAGGCTTGGTGAGGTCAGAGGTTCGAGTCCCTTCCTGTCTCTTTTGGGTTCGTTTTATTGCTGAATGGGGACTAAAGAAATCGACATCGAGGCCATGGTGGGAAGAGAAGGAGGTGGAGGGGAGGAAAGGATTTTGTCTATTGTATTGTCTACTTCAGAGCTGGCTAAGTTGGATCTCTCAAACATTCAGCTGTTTCAGGCCAATGAGGCTCATGTTCATGGCCAGAACGAGGGCATTTACTTGAATTCCGAAGCAAATCCTTTGCCCCTTTTCAAGAGCAGAGCTGTAATGGAGGCAGAGACCACACGCTGGCGGCCGCCCCCAATGCCGGGCATTAGCAGAAACAAGAACAACACGGCCGTGCCCTTGCCTGAACCGCAGTATAAGCCCCGAATTGACCTAAAATCCTCCCCTGCGTCGAAATTTCTAGCGCAGATTATGCCATGGGAGCTTCAGCCTTCACCCGTGACGCCATTCACGCCCGCTGCTGTTCCTTTCGAGTGGGAAGAAGCGCCTGGAAGGCCAAAGCCTCGGGCGCACGATCGACGATCTCCACGCCCAATTCTTCACCTTCCTCCACGACTTCTTCCCCGAAAGGGCTTAAATACTAATTGCGTTGCAGATTGCCAGAGGTCTGAATCCGCAGAAGAGAAGAGAATCATATCGATTGAAGGTGTTCATAAGACTCCTGGCTGTGTTTTATCCTCTGTGGACTGTGATCCACCCAATTCGGAGAACAGGGCTTCTGCTCTCATTACCACCTGGCGGAAGAATTCGTCTTCCAAACAGAATAGGAATGGTTCTGGTAAGAGTAATAAGCAAAAGAGTTCGAATCCCGGGGGAGAGCTTCTTCTAGAGAAGGAGGAGCATGAGTTGTGGGTGTTTGAGGAGGGTAAGAGTAAAGAGGCCGGAAATCGTTGTCAGTCTCTGAATGGCATGATTGCAGCCGCCATGGGCGCTCAATCTGAGGATCTCGATTTGGCTCACAGTAGGACGGATCCGTACTCGAAGAATGTTAGGTCCAGCCCCATAATGAACACCCAGTTTTGCTGTCCCAAGATGCCCCGGAGGACGAAACGGAAATGGGTTCTCAGAAAACTACGCCGGCCTGCCCGGTTTTTTGTAAGTTCCATGAATCTAACCCCTGCAAACATTGAATTTTAAACCCTGTTCGTTTTTGTGTGAGTTCTATGAATCTAACCTCTGCAAATATTAAATTTTAAACCCTGTGCGTTTTTTGGTAAGTTCCATGAACCTAGCCGCTGCAAACAATAAATTTTAAACCCTCAGCAAACATTAAATTTTAAACCAGGATGACAGACAACTAGGATAGATTATGTAGTTCTTTTGGTTTGTTTTCGTGGGCTGCGAGTGTTTTTAACTTAACATTTTAATTACATGGCACTGAAATTTATAAAAGCTGGGTCTTCAATGTTCAATTATATGGCATTGAAATTTATAAGAGCTGGGTATTTAATGTTCAATTGGATGGCATTGAAATTTATAAAAGCTGGGTCTTCAATGTTCAATTATATGGCATTAAAATTTATAAGAGCT
>MU223800.1:287045-318999 GCA_018584345.1 Thuja plicata
AAAGCTGGGTCTTCAATGTTCAATTATATGGCATTGAAATTTATAAGAGCTGGGTATTTAATGTTCAATTGGATGGCATTGAAATTTATTAAAGCTGAGTCTTCAATGTTCAATTATATGACATTGAAATTTATAAGAGCTGGGTATTTAATGTTCAATTGGATGGCATTGAAATCTATGAGTTGGGTTTTCATAGAATATATTCATGCACAGAATGTAATAACTGTTAAGTAGGTCCTGTGGCCTGGTTGGTCCCGAGGATAGGTTAAAAGTCGTCTCACATCATTTCAACTCTTTTTCCTTTCAATGTGGCTTACGTTTGTTTTCAATTTCTTTTCATTGTGGATTGATTTTGTCCCTAATTTTGTTTTCTGAACGGATTCGTTCATGACTGCAGAAATCTTTTTTCACTTCAGTCTGGAGATCCGTGTGGCTCAAAAAATCGAGGCACGACAGTATTGGAAACGTAAAACACTCCTACCAATCCCTTAGGCGCTGAGGGTTGAGAACCAAACTTGGAAATGACAATGGCACAAAAGGAAACACCATTCTTGTTAACATCAAGCAAAAAAACAAGGACAAGTTAAGAGTCCATTTTATGATCCTGTAATGGAGGGCTTCAAGAAAATTCTTGTAGAGGAGAAAAACTTCAGCTTGTAATTTCTCTGTGTTTTCAAATGATGCTTTGCAAAGAAGAGTTGAGATGTTATAGGTTGATGCAGAAAAAGGAGAAGGTAGAAGCCATTTGGAAGTGCACTAATGCACAGGGAAGTTTGAGTGGGGATGAAAGAAGGTACAGGCATGAGAGGGCAATGTGAAATGCAATGGAACCAGAAGCATTAGCATGCCTTTATAATGGAGAATGTAAAATTTGTCATACTTACAAACGATGAAATATAAATGTTAAGTTTGTCATACTTACAAATAATGAAATATAAATGTTAAGTTTGTCATACTTACAAACTTACAAATAATGAAATATAAATGTCAAGTTTGTCATATTTACAAACAATATATGTAGAAAGGTCCATTTTTATGTCTGTATTGGACAATGAAAGTCTGGGTCTCTACCAAGCATGCATTTAAGAGAATCGATTATTGAGTATCATCTAGTTATTGTGCATAAAATTTGGTCTCTACCAAGTATGTATTTAAGAGAGTCAATTGTTGAGTATCATTTAGTAATTGTGCGTAAAGTTTGGGTAGTTTGGGTCTCTACCAAACATACATTGAAGAGAATCAATTATTGAGTATCATCTAGTTATTGTGTGTATATTGGTTATTAAACTATTATTATTAGTTTTTAATAGTATAATAGTGAAATTAGCATATTTATAAGATTCCCCATTTAGTTTTGCATTTATCATGATAAGAACATAATCTAGTAATATTGACTAGTTGTATGCTCTTGCCATTAGTTTGGCTCATGGTCCAATTTCTATCCACCTTTGTTTCAACTCTATTTGCACAATTTTTTCTAAGCATTTATTATGAACTTCATTTTGAGCCTTCATTTACAATTACTTCTAGGCGTTCCAATCTTGAGAATGACCTAAAAATTTAAATGACATCAAATTCAATTTTTTCGTTCATTTACATTCCCTTTCCACAATTTGATATGATTTAGTACACACATTTCTACAACATTTTGTTATGCCATGATATTTAAAGACATTCAATAAGAGAACATCAAGGAGAATGATTAGAACATACTATGATTTTCAAAATGATTGCTATTGACATTCACATAATCATCATATAAGCCATCTACATGTCTATATGTATGATATCTTCAATATCATTCATTATTATTAATTTGGCTTACCAAAGGTTTTTAACCTAGGAGATTATGGTCACCTATCAAATTAACAAACTCCTAAATGGTGTCCTAAGTTGCCACTTTCATAGATTCAACTATTTAGAAGGTGAAGGCAAATAGGTTTTTAGGTTCATGCTTTAAATCGACCTCACACTCCACATATCAATTTTATACATGTTAGATCAAGTCCTTGCCTCTTGGAATTGATTCAATGCCACTCAAATTGAACCAAAATATTTATGAAATAATGCAAATTTGTAGACAACCATCATATTGAAGACCTCAAATTTTGAATAAAGGTTAATCAACCTAAAACTTAGCATCACTCTTCGTCATCAACTTTATTGATAAGTGTCACTAACCCTCACATGTAATTTTTATACCTTTATTGTAATTACCGGTCTTAGTTTTGTTATCCAGATAGTTATTTGCTTATTGAATGCATTTGCTTAATCAATATTAAATTATTTTATGTGGTGCAATTATTTTTAGTATATTTATTGGTGGACTTAACATTTTACTACGTGACCAAGGAGTTCCTCTTAATGATTACTCTCCTCCATCAGAGTTTAGATCTATTTCCTAACTATTTTATTTCTAGATGTATTTTTTCTTGAATATATCATTCCTGTATCTATTTTTTCAGTAGTTTATTTCTAGAAATATATGATCTAAATCCTAGCCAATTTAGGGTATGAACTTGTATATTATTTATTAATAGGCAAAGATCAAAGAATATGAAAATGGAAATGAAAAAAATGTAAACAAATGCACATTTGAAGTGTGGAAGACTTTTGGTGGATTTTTCACTTCTATTTATAAAGAACAAGGAAAATAATTATAAAGGGTGTAAACCAATTCTAGTAGTTTTTTTTGTTTCTCACTTGTCTAGGAATTTAGCTTCTTCCAAATATAAATCATCACTAGCATTAGATTCTTTAATATTCCTGGATGCTTTGAAAGATGCCTCTTTTCTTGAATATTTTTCATTTATAATCCTCATCTCATATGTAGTTAATACTCCATGCAATTCATCCTTAGTCAAATTATTTAGATCTTTAGCTTCTTTAACTACATAAACTTTTGAATCAAACCTTGAGAAGGGATTTGAGTACCTTTTTCACAATACTAATTCATCAAGTCCTATGGTGTTATTAACAATTTCATGAGCCCGAAGTAGGCAAGCAACAATATTCTACCCTTCATTTTTAAACTCTCAAACTAGCCTTGACTGGTTTGAAGCTTTTCAAGCTTACCTTTGTCATCTCTTTTATAGATATTATGCAACTTATATTCCAAAATTCTTTTGTTGTCCTACAACGCATTAACTTAACAAATTCAAAGCTAGAAAAACCAAATGTAGAATAACATTCCTTTCCCTAGCATTTATTCTCAAAGCTTTCTTCTCGTCCTAATTTCTTGGAGGATTCTTTGGAATCTCATAGCCTTTTATAGCTACATGCCAACCATCAAACACTAATGCCATCAAATAGGCTTCCTTCCTCGCACTCCAAAACACATAATAAGATCCATCAAACAATTGTGCCTTGTTTGAGGACAGACCATCCTGAGCAACTATGTGTCATCCCAGATCTACCCCAAGTTGTTAAGCTTTTCTAAGGAACTAGGCTCTAATACTAATTACATTAAGCACACTAACCAATGTGAAATTAAAATCATTACCATATCTCACATTATCATTAAAAAACTATGCAAGAGATAAGCACATAAACACATCAACATATTAAAACACCAGATTTATGTGGAAACCCAGAAGGGAAAAAACACAACGAGAATAGATGCATGGATATACAGCCCAAATGCAGCCTCACAAAAATAAATAAAGAACTTTCAATGATTTTTCAGGAATCAATCCATAGGAATTTCAACCTATAATGGAGACACCAATCCCCAACATATTTGCAAGCACCAACAAAAGGAGACACCAATTGCCCCATTGATGCAAGAGCATCTTGGGTTCTTTCGCAATCCTGATCAACCAAAAATATGTTTGTTTTAGTTTAGTAGATTGTTGGAGGTTGCTCGGTAAAGTGCTCGATAACTGATGTTGCTCGGTTACTTGTTCTGTCTTGCTTTACCGATGGGTTTTGGTGAATGTTGGTTGCTCGGTGATTTCTTTCACCGGGTTGTTTCTGTTGCTCATTTACCTTCTTACCGAGTTGCTGTTGTTGCTCGGTTGGTCTTCACCGAGTTGTTCCTGTTGCTCGGTCGGCTTCTTACCGAGTTGTTTATTTTGAAGTTGGATCTTCTAGCCGACTTTTGCATTTAATTTTCGTAGTGTAATTAATGTGGGATCTCTCATTGGAATGTGTGTGAACCTAAATCTGGGTCTGTGTTGTTTCCTATGTTGGATCTTTAGGATATGAGTGGCGACCTCTTTGGTGGACTCTTGTATATATTTGGTCTTCTGTTCTTAGATTGGGGATAAGTAGTTTTGGTTAGAAGATATAGTATTAGCAGATTTAGATCGCAAGTCTGTGACCTCACATGTATCAAGATTATTCTGTAAACATCTGAATGTATATGGCCGAAACTAGGAAGGCCTTACAGCCCGACATGTAATGAGTTTGATGAAATTAATATAAGTACTGTTGTTTCTTCTCTCCCTTCATGTGTTGTTTCTTTCGTGTTTTTCTACAAGTTGGGTTGGATAGATGGGAGTACCTTGGGCCTCTGTTCTCCATACCCTCCTTGCGTCAGGTGGTATCAGAGTGAAGGTGAGATCTAGTTTCCTTCTTGTAAGCTCTAACCCTAGTTGGTTGATATTATTGTGGGGTAGAAGATTGCGATCTGACCTACAATTGCAGAGGGATTCAAGATGGTTCGTGGGAGAGGAAATGCAGATCCAGGTCTAGCTGATATGTTAAGGCAGATGGTTGCAAGATTGGAAGCTGTTGAGATAGCCCAACATAAAGGAAGACATCTTGAAGATGTTAGTGATGATGAATTGGAAGAAGTGCAAGGAGAAGCTGCACCTGCACCTGTGATGGATCAAGAAGAAGAGAGATTCATGTGAGCATTGACAAGCTTGAAGTCCACAACTCAATTTAATCCTCCTAAGTATAGTGGAAAGTTAGATTTTGATGAGTTGATAGACTGGATAACCAAGATGGAAAAATAATTTGAGTATGAAAATGTGTCAGAGGAGAAGAAAGTAAATATTGCAAGTAAAAAGTTGAAAGGTCATGCATCCTTATGGTGGGAGCATCTGCAATTGGATCAGAAGAAGAAGGCAAAAGACAAGATCAAGGTATGGGATAAGATGATAAACAAATTGAAAGGCAAGTTTCTACCTTGTGATTACCAAATTAACCTAGTTAGGAGAATGCAAAGTTTGAAACAAAAAGATTGCTCGGTAAAAGATTATACTAAGGATTTCTACAGATTAGACATCAGATGTGGACATGTTGAAGATGAAGTGGAAAGAATATCAAGGTATCTGAATAGATTAAGAAGTTCTATACAAGATGAGATCAACTTGGTAAAGATGGAGAGCATTGAAGAGGCATATCAGTTTTTCCTAAAAGCTGAGGAGAAATTGAACAAAAGATATGAACAAAGGAAAAGAGGCAGAGGTGGTAGATTCCCTAGAGGAAGAGGTAGATCTCATGGGGAAAATGGTAGATCTGAACCAGACAAGATGAATTCAGACACATATCAAGACAAAGGAAAGACCGAATGGAAAGGTGGAAGTTCATTCCGAGGAATAGGCAATTACTCCCAAGGTGGTTATAGCAGAAGAGAGTTCCAAGGAACATGTTAGAGTTATGGTGAAGAAGGACATAGATCTTGAGTTTACACATGCAAGCAAGAAAGTCAGTAGTAGCAAAAATGATTTGGTGCAAGAAGAGTCACTGAATGAACCTGGGAAGGAAGAAAATATAATGATCAGAAGGATACTTTGGAGTGAGAAAGATAAGCAAGATCCTGTCAGGAAAAGTTTGTTCAAGACCAGATGTAGAGTTCCAGACAAAGTTTAGAAGGTAATTGTTGATAGTGGAAGCTCAGAGAATCTGGCATCTGAGGAGATGGTCACAAAGTTACAGTTGGAAAGAATGAAACATCCGAAGCCCTATCTGATTTCATGGATCAAGGATGAGTATACATTAATGGTGAGTGAACAATGTTTTGTGAATCTGAAAATTGGAAAGTATTATGATAAGGTGTTGTGTGATATTATTCCAATGGATTGTTGTCATATTTTTTTGGGTAGACCTTGGTAATATGATAGACATTCTATACATGATGGAAGAGTGAAAAAATATACTATTTGGGTTGATAGTAAGAAACAAATCTTGTTACCTTTGGTTGAAGAATCTGTTGGTGAGATATGTATATCTGTGAAAGTTTGTCTGATGGAAGGTAGACAGTTTGTTAAGGATTTGAAAAGAAATGATATTGTTATGCTTTTAATCCTAACAAACTGAGTAAGAATATAGAAGATTAAGTTCTTGTAGAAGTTGAGAAATTGCTCACCGAGTACAAGGAGATCATTTCAGATAATGTACCTGATGGTTTGTCACCGATGAGAGATATTAGTCAATGTATGGATTTGATTCCTGGAGCTATTTTACCGAACAAAGAACCACATCGGTTGACACCGACTGATAATGAATAACTCAACCGACAAGTTCATGAGTTGTTGAACAAGGTTTTGATTAGAGAAAGTTTGGGTCCATGTGAAGTACTAGCTGTATTGGCACCTAAGAAGAATGGAGAATGGAGAATGTGCACTGATTCAAGAGAAATCAATAAAATCACAATTAAGTATAGGTTTCCTATACTGAGGATGGATGATATAATGGATTGTTTGAATGGAGCAAAATATTTTACCAAAATTGATTTGAAGAGTGGATATCATCATATCAGAATCAGAGAAGGTGATGAGTGGAAGACTTCTTTCAATACAATAGAAGGTTAATTTGTATGAGTGGTTGATTATGCCTTTTGGTTTAACTAATGCACCGAGTACATTTATGAGGTTAATGATGAAGTTTTGAATAAATGTGTAATTATATACTTGGATGATATTCTAATATTCAGTAAGACTAGATAAATGCATTTGATGCATATAAGAAAAGTATTGCAGAGATTGAAAGAGGAAAAGTTGCTGATAAATCTGAAAAAAGTGTTCCTTCATGAAAGAAGAACTTGTGTATTTAGGTTTTGTGATTTCAGTTGATGGTTTGAAGATGGATCCTGAGAAGGTTGAAGCTATATTTAGTTGGCCTATACCTGAGAATGTTAGTGAGGTAAGATCATTTCATGGATTGGCAAGTTTTTACAGGAAGTTTATCAAAAATTTCAATTCTATTTGTAATGCTGTGACTGAGACAATGAGAGGAGACAAAAGATGATTCAAATGGACACATGGAGCTGATAAAAGTTTTGAGACTTTGAAGTAGAAGGTAAACCTGTTGCTTTCTTTAGTGAAAAGTTGAATGATGCTAAAAGGAAGTATTCTGTCTATGATTAAGAATTCTATGTTATTGTTCAAGCTCTAAAGAAATGGAGACATTATTTGATGCCGAATGAATTTGTGTTGTATATTGATCATAAGGCTTTACAATATTTGGGTAGTCAAAATAAGTTGAATCAGAGACATATGAAATGGGTAGAGTATTTACAGAGTTTCACATTTGTGATAAATCATAAGAGTGGAGTTTCTAACCGAGTTGCTGATGCATTGAGTAGAAGAAGATCTTTGTTGACTGAAATGAGAATTGAGGTTCTTGGTTTTGATGACATGAAACATTTTTATGAGAATGATCCTGATTTTTCTGAGCAATGGAGAGTGTGCGGAGCACCTATTCCAAAACAAGCAAGCAAGTATGAAGACTATTTCATTCAAGAAGAGATGTTTTTCAAAGGTATTCATTTGTGCATACCAAGAGGATCAATGAGAACTAATTTGGTAAAGGAAAAATATAGTAGTGGTTTGGCTGGACATTTTGGTATTGATAAAACATTGAGTTTTATTAAGGAAAGGTATTTTTGTCCTCAATTATATAAGGATGTTCAGAAAATTTGTGAAAAGTTGTGGAGTTTGTCAAGTTGCAAAAGGAGTAAGTCAGAATACTGGATTGTATACCCCGATTTATGTCCTTGAGAAACCTTGGGATGATATCAACACGGATTTTGTTCTTGGCTTACCGAGGACAACAAGAGGCAATGATTCCATATTTTTTGTTGTGGATAGATTTTCTAAGATGACACATTTAATACCATGTAAAAAAACATCAGATGCAGTACATATCGCAGATCTTTTATTTAAGGAGATTGTCAGATTGCATGGATTACCAAGGAGTATCATCTCTGACTGAGATAGTAAGTTTGTCAACTATTTCTGGAAAACACTTTGGAAGAAGTTGGACACCGAGTTGAAGTATAGTTCTACATTTCATCCACAGACTGGTGGACAAACAAAGGTTGTAAACTGAAGTTTGGGTAACTTATTGAGATGCTTAATTGGAGACACGCCGAGTAATTGAAATTTGATATTGGCACAAGCAGAGTTTGCATATAATAATTTAGTGAATAGAAGTACTGGAAAGACACCTTTTGATATTGTTAATGACACACAACCGAGAGTTATATCAGACTTGAGAGACATTGCTGGAGAAGAGAAAAGAAGTGCTGAAGCAGAAAAGTTTGTGGAGTTTATGAAGACATTGCATGAGGAAGTAAAACATAAGTTGGAACAAAGTAATCAGAAATACAAGGATAATGCAGATACATAAAGAAGACATAAAAATTTTGAATTTGGTGATGCAGTAATGGTTCATTTGAAGAAAGGAAGATTTCCTATTGGAACATATGGAAAATTGAAGATGAAGAAATTTGGTCCTTGCAAAATATTGAGAAGATTTGATAGTGGAAATTCTTAAGAAGTAGAATTACCCGATGACATGGACATATCACCTATATTCAATATTTCAGATTTGTATGAGTATCATGAACCTGATGAAGAAGTAACAGTACTGATTGATTATCCTAAGAAATAGATAGAGGAAGTTGAGCAGATTTTGAAACAGAGAGTTGGCAGAAGTACAAGAGGAAAGGAATACATGGAATATATGATAAAATGGAAGAACAAACCGTTGGAGGACTCATCTTGGATTTCTCAATCTAAGTTGGATTCCATTCATGTTGTACCTGACACATGATTTGGAGAATCATTTCTTTTCAACCTCATGTGTTTGATGCAGGAGCATCTTGGGTTCTTTGGAAATCTTGATGAACCAAAAATATGTTTGTTTTAGTTTAGTAGACTGTTGGAGGCTGTTCAGTAATTGTTGTTGCTCAGTTACTTTTTCTGTCTTGCTTTACCAACGGGTCTTGGTGAATGTTGGTTGCTCGGTGGTTTCTTTCGCCGAGTTGTTTCTGTTTCTCGGTTACCTTCTTATCGAGTTGTTTTTGTTGCTCGGTGGGTCTTCACTGAGTTGTTCCTATTGCTCGGTCGGCTTCTTACCAAGTTTTTTATTTTGAAGTTGGATCTTCTGGCTGACGTCTGCATTTAATTTTTTTAGCATAATTAATGTGGGATCTCTCATTGGGATATGTGTGGACCTAAATCTGGGTCTTTGTTGTTTCCTATGTTGGATCTTTAGGATCTGAGTACCGACCTCTTTGGTGGACTCTTGTATATATTTGGTCTTCTGTTCTTAGATTGGGGATAAGTAGTTTTGGTTAGAAGATATAGTATTAGCAAATTCAAATCGCATGTTTGTGACCTTGCATGTATCAAGATTATCCTGTAAACATTGGAATGTATATGGCCAAAACTGGGAAGGCCTTACAACCTAACATGTAATGAGTTTGATGAAATTAATATAAGTACTGTTGTTTCTTCTCTCCCTTTCTATGGTGTTGCTTCCATGTTGTTCTGCAAGTTGGTTTGGATAGCTGGGAGTGCATTGGGCCTCTGTTCTCCATATTCTCCTTGCGTCACCCATCCAAAGAATTGAGCATCAACTCAAATTATGAAGCACTATCAACAATTACAAGATCTCTCTCTCTATGTGTGTGTGTGTGTGTGAAACATCATAGAAGATACTAAATACCAAATTCTATATACATTAGGAATATAAAATCCAACCCTTAAGTAAAATCTAATTAGCATAACCAAAGGAAGAAGGGCACTAATGCAAGATCTAGACAAAAAGGGGATTTGGTAATCCTTTAATGGGGAAAATGATATGTAAATGCTAAGTGATAAAGTTGATGATAAAGCAAGTAAAAGTAGACCTGATCTATGAAAGTAAATGCAAGAAAAGGGGGAGAATGGATGCACCTTTAAACAAGAAGAGTAGATTTGAAATTTGGATCTGAATTTGACTGTCATCGGAATGTTAGAATCTATCATAAATTTAGATCTCGGTTTCTGGGACCTGTGGTTGTCTGATATGCAAATTTCATTCAAAAAGTGTAGGAACAAGTCAAGATTCTAGGTACAAGTCGACTTGTTCCTGACTGCTCTGAATTAGATAAATTTTTTTGAGGATCTACGACTGTGTTTGTACCTTCCAGATCTACAAACCTGCAACTTTGTAACCTATTCTTGTGCATAGAAAAGAAGGGGAAAATATTGTGGGAAGGGGTTTGCCTTGGTCAAACCCCTATATAGGAATCAACCTTGAAATTAAATTGAATTTTCATAAAGGAAAGTAATGTAAACAAGATAAATGTTAGATTCACCTTGCATGAAAAACCCCCATGAACGGATGTAGAAATCCCTCAAATCTATGAAGATGCTTATATGTGTGGATCTTGGAATGAATTGTAGAATCAATGATTCCTTCACAAATGCATGGATTTATGATTGCCACTCATATATCTTGAATGTTGATATGCTTGGCAACCTCAATGGAGAAGGAAGATAAGAAGGATTTATGGATCTTCTTGCTTGCTTGTGAGTTCCTCTACTTGGCCATCATGGGAGAGAATTTTGCATCAATGAGAGAAGATTTCCTTTGCTTGAATGGATCTTGAAGAAAAAGAGATTTGGAGATCCTAGATTGGGTGCTTTCCTTCAAATCTTGAATCTAAATCCTTAATTGCACAACTTGAATGTTTGATTGCTTGAATGCTTGAGATTGAATTGATATTGCTTGCATAAGGATTGTCATCATCATCATGTCAAAATGAGAGGAGAGGATCTCCTTTTATACTCATTTTGGGATTCAAATTAATTCAAGGATGACCAAAGATATGGGTCTTGGAAGAAAATCTTGGCATCGGGCCCTGGGCCAAATTTGGGCTCAAAAACCTAGGAACAAGTTGGCTAGTCAACTTGTTCCAGGTAAAATCACTTCAAATTTTTCCAGGATGTCAGAGGATGTGATAAGATGTAGAGGGAGAAAATGCAGGTTGTTGAGATCAAGCATAACGAACATTTAGACCTCAAAATCACCAAAATGGGGTTTAATAGGTCCTAGAGCCTCCAATGATGGGTTAACTTGTTAGGATGATACATTTAACCCCCACTTTAGTGGGAGTATCAGACAAAATCATGCCCACAGTAAAGTAGATCAAATGAGAAGGATAATCTCATCAAGGTCAAGGAGACAAAGAAACATCAAGACCCGAAGTGACTCAAGTCTTCATCAAATCTGAAACCAAGAAAAGAGAGGCGTCACTTGGAAGAGAAAGAAGGAAATTAAGAGAGATAAGGTGTGATCACTAGCCCAGTAAGAGGTTATCTTACAGTGAACCACACAAAATAAAAGTGTCGTAAAAGATGGAATTGAATGGTCTAGAAAGCTGTGTTATGCTAGTCAATCCATCAAAAACGATCAGGCCTAAGAAAAGAATATTTTCTTAGGGATCTGACAAGGAATGATCATGCCTAAGGAAAGGATCAAAGAAAAGGCGACCACGCCTAAGTAAAGGATGTTTCCTTAGGGATCAAAAAGGAAGGATCAATCCTTAAGGAAATCTTGTTTCCGTTAATGGATCCAATGAAAAAGGACAAACAAGAGGAAAAAATTGTCTTCTTGGTCATCTGCAAGAGATATACATTGCATGAAATCATTGTGTGTGTGTGTGTGCGCGCATGTGCAAAATGTGAAACATAGAGAGGAGTGTATGTCCCCACGTTAAAGCGATTGCAAATGCCTTAATGGGAGCAATGGATTTAATGGAACATACAAGCATCCACAAGAGAAGTTTCCACTATGAGATGCCCCCAAGAAATGATAAATCAAGGGAAATAAGCACATGAAAAAAGAAAGCACAAAAGGGATCTACTAAATCTGGGGTCAGTATGATCATATGATAATACATGAGATATTATATCAAAATGAAATGTCATCATCCTCCAAAGGTAGTAGAACTAGAAGCACAATGGAAGAATGCCATGTAAGAGTTACGAAGAAGATTTTTTTTGGGTTGACAGCACGGAGACCAAAAAGAATAGGTAGCTACCCTTTTTCATCATCTCTAATTAGACAACACAAAGACACATTTGTGAACAGTGGCACATGCACAACATAACATGTAATGACATATAGAAGAAGTGAGATACAAATAGAAGAATGCGTACAACATTGTGATTCCTTTATCACCTTGCGCCAATGAAGCAACAAGGGTCATTTAAAGAAATCTAAAAAATATATATAACGTGCAACACATCACAGGGGAAGCACATCATGATAAACAAACAAATACACAAAATACACTACACATGAGGAGCTCGTCAAGCATATTGCCTGCCCCCCATCTCATTCTGTAGTGTTTAGGGAAGGTGGGAAACTTGCAAGAGGACTAACATAAAGCACAGCAGATGGAACAATAGCCATTTCCAAACAAGGACCATGTTGTAAAGATGGGTCTCTTTGTTTGTCACTAGGAGTGATAGATAATTATTGTGAAAACATAGCTGGAAAATCATGATCAAGATCAATAATCTCACACATGTCATAAGAATCACTAGCATGAATATCATTGTTAGCATCAAAAGAATCATCATCAAGAGTATATTATTCATCTAAATTAATTGTAATAGAATCTAAGATATATATATATATATATAATTATCATGTTTTTTCAATTTTATCTTTTTCAAATTATTTTCCTCATTTGGCTCAAGCATGGGTTGGTCAAAGGGAATCAAAGCATCAGTAGGTATATGAGGTGAAGCAATGTTTTGGGAAGTGCACTAGAGAGTTCTAGCATGACATTTATGATGATGGTCATGAGCGTGATAGTTACATTTGGTTTTGCTAGAAATTGGTCGAGGTTAAGGATCAATCAACATCGGACCTTTTTCTTCTTTAGGTGGAAGAACAAAAGGAACCACACTAGGCTAAGTGATAGAATTAAAAGAACGTGTATAAGATATGGGAGGTGGAACAGAAGCATATATAGAAGGTGTACAAGGTTTAGGAAGAAGTCCATGTCCAAGGAAAAGAGATGGAACATCCTTGGGTTTTCTAAGTTCACCAATCTTTTGGATCTTATAGGCTTGATATGATCAGAAGAGGTTATCGAGACCAACTTTGGTTAGTTGAGGCATAGAAGGCCAAAAGAAATCAAGGTCAACATACTCTTGAGGCATTGAAGGCTGATAAAGGCTATGATTAATTCTCCATTATGAGGAAATTTAAAACATTAATGAATAGTAGAAGCCACGTCTTTCATGGAGGTAAGCCAAGGAAGACCAAGTTTGACTTTAAATTGATCAGAAGTTGGGATCATAATAAAGGTAACATCTAAAGTTTTACTAAGGTGAACCCAATAGTGGGCTACACTTTTTTGGAGGAAGGAATTCCTCTAATTCGTCCAAACCCCAAAATTTGAAAGTTTCGATCGAAAACACCTTTGATAGAAAGTCTTAAATTTTTTTGATCAAATGATCTATACTTGCGATCGAAAGTACCCTACTTGGTTACTTTTGATGGAAAGTTAAAAAAAAAAAAACTTGAAAAAGAAGGTTTTGATCAAAAGTGAATCCAACGTCACTTTGATCAAAAGTAATGAATTGGGGGTTTTAACCCCACCATCACTTTCATTTGGATGGCAGATTTTCTTCTAGAATGAGAGTGTTGCAGTGTAAAGTGACTTTCAAACATCATTTTCCAGGTTTTTTCAAGTATATATGTCAATTTTTATATTAAATAATATTTTTTTCATATACATGTGTATATATATGTATATGTGTGTGTGTATGAGGAAATATTCAATCTGTTGGGAGCAATCTCAAATATGACAAGTTAGTGGGTTAGCACATATGATTCATGAAATGAACAAAGAAACCAACAAGACAACATCATAACATCAGATAGAACTAAAACAAGCTATTTGCACCCTATTTTTACTTGTTTGATTTGTTCTTTTTGATTAAATGTGCATGTGCTCTCTCAAACACAAATGAAATAGACCCCCAATGCAATGCAACTATGAAATGCAAGATTGGAACAATGAAGAGATTTAAGAACTAGTATGAGGAACTAGTCTCAAATCCTCCAAAAAGATGATCTTAAACTATGAAATTGATTATGAAACATGCAAGATAACAACTATGATTCATTTTAGCTAAAGAAACCTAGCATGTAATATCTATATGATTCAAGCATGAAACTAAGAGCATATGAAAACAAATATGAAATCTAGAGCTATGTTAGCATAATAACACTGCAAATATGAGAGATGAAAATGCAAGAGGAGAAGGCCTCTATTTATAGATTTTTGGGATAGAAGAGGAGGGGTTGAATGATGTGGCATCTATGTGGAATACACATAAGAGCCACATAAGGGACACATAGGCTTGAAGGGATGACTAATTTGAAGTCAAATATAGCAATAAATATTGAGTGGCTCAATAATTCCAAGTGGGGGACAAAGGAGTAAATAGCCTTAAAGAGGAATGGGTGCCCATTTTGGAGATAATTCTCACATGTGGGTGAGCATTCCATTAGCCTTAATAGGGTTAGGAATCACCTTTTTAAGTATGATCAGAGGGTGATTAGGTAGGGAAGTATGCTTAGGAAATGAGGTGATGGGAGTAGAGTAGGAATAGGGTAGGCTTAGGGTAGGTCTCTAGATTGGATTAATAGGTTTATAGCTAGGGTTTAGATTATAATTTAAATTAAATTTGAATGAATCATAGTTTAGAAGAATTAGGGATATGGAAGAACTTTAATAAATATAAATTTATTAAAAAGGGGATTTTGTGAGGTAAACGTATTTAAATAAAATACATTAGAATAGTATTTGATCATTAATAAATACCAACTATGAAACTATTTATTTGATTAAATTAAATAGCTAGATGAATAAGAGGGAATTTAATATTAATAATAATATTAATATTTTTTTGGATGTCTACATTTTGCCCCTCTTTGACGTGGCGTCGCAAGTGATGTTGCGTCAAAGACAAGAAAGTAAGTTGCCCCAGAAGAAGAGGGTTTCTAGGAATCGTGCCGAAGCGATGCTGGTATAGGGTTGTGTCCCCTCGAGAAAAGAACACAACAATGTCAGTGTTATGGGATTTTCTTGAAAAAAGGACGCAATGGGTAGGAGGAAGGGAGAGGAGGTAATAAATAGAAGCCTTTTGAAATGCAACTAAGAATGCAACTAGGAATGCAAATGTAATTATGAGATTAAATGCAATGAATGAGCCTTGGGGAGCCATTTGTGTGAAAAATATGGAGAGCACATCCAATTTTGATATTGCAAAAGGAGGTATGCATAAGGTGTTAGAAAATACAGATGACAAGAATCCTTTGCATGGACTAGACACTCAAACAAATGCGCACTGCAAAAGATGCATGTATCAGTAGCCACTAGTCACAACGCACCAAGATATAGAAGATTGAGGTAGTGGTGAGTAGGTTGAAACTGACACAAAAAGATAAAATCAATAAAGTAGGCCTCATGACTAAGCAGTCATTCAGTCCAAAGTTCTTTCCATGAACATGAGTGATATGATGAAGGATTTGATAAGCCGATGTTGGAAGGATGCATCCTGACGGGCAAAGATTGGATTTGATTGTAAAAGATATTCGCTGGCAAAAGCTGTGAACAGAATGAGAAGCAAGGATAGTCGGTCGCAAAACTGATTTGGTGAGGAACAAGATCGCAGTTGCAGGAGTCAAAACGTCACGGAAAATTAAAAAATTGAACTATGCGAAAAGAAATAAATATTTATTGCAAGATTTTGAAGAATATTTGATTTTTGTGATTTTTGAATTTTTTGAGATTTTTGCAATTTTTGAATGTTTTTGGATTTTTTGCGTATTTTAGCTGTACAACGGGAGGAAAAATACAAAAATATACAGGTGGGGGAAGAAAATGGAGTAGGAAAAAAAAATCTGGTACAAACGGGGGCTATAAGAGGGGCATGAGGGCTTAAGGAAGGTCATTTGCTAAAAGCGCTCTAGAGAGAAGAAATGGTTGATGAGAGGATGAAGGGGCAATTGGGAGAGCACGTTCGGACCCATGGGAGACCCGCAGAGTGGCCAGTACCGGTGATTAATGTAACTGATACCTTGCGTTACTGTTTTCTGAGTTTTTTTAACACTTTTGGGTGGGTNATTAATGAGGGTAGAAGACTCGGCAGACCAGAGACGCCGGTTCCTGAACCAGCATCTATGAAGACGCCAATCCCCAGATTGACGTCTTCACAGATGCCGATCCCCAAAATTGCGTCTGCAAGGATGCAGGTGTTGAACCGGCATCTTCGAAGATGCCGGACCTAGATCTGCGTCTTTGAAGACAACAATCTGGGGGGAAACAAGCAGAGACGCCGGTGTAAGAACCAACATTTCTGGCTGAACCAACATCTGTGCCAAAAGGGGCAGATGCCAAGGGGGAGGGAAATGGAGGAACCCGACGGGGGCCAAGGATGGGTCGACAAAGGACCTAGGGATGGGATTCCCCATGTTGTTAGGATTTAGGCTAGGAATAGAAGAAATATGGGTTGACATGGTGGATTTTGGATTTTGCAGGAGCAGTTCCCACCATTGGGTTCACGGGAGCACTGACCGCTGATGATGGAGCTGGAGGCCCAGCTAACTGATGTGGACTGGGGGCTGTTAGCAGTGGTTGGATTAGACTATGTGCACACAATGAGATGATGATGGCCTTGATCAAGCGGTGACACAATGACACTACTACGTTTCATCTACCGACTGGGGAGGCCACTATCCCTCTCGAGGTTGTGTGGCAGATTCTACGGATACTGATCCGAGGGCCGATACCGTAGTTTAGGTTAGAGGACAGTGATCATTACATGAAGATTGCATTCAGGAGGCCTATGAGGAGGATCCCCACATATAGGACATGGATACCCTGGTAGCCGGTGGTTGATAGGAGACTGAGGAGATTAGCGCTATATTTGGCTGGTTTGATGGTGGGCAGATGCTGGCGGACTTGGCTAGTCATGGATTTGGGATGGGGTGGTCTCGGGCATTAGTAGGGATGTTGGAGGAGGGGAAGACATAGTGTTGGGGATATGTCATCCTGGGATAGTTATATCATGATCTACACATGGCTGCGTACCGCAGGATGCACAACATGGGGACTGGAGTTACTTTGTTGTTAGTATGGACCTTGGAGTACATTACGGTGTTCTGACCGATGTGAGTACAGGAGGTGTGGTAGCTAGGAGAGTCGTATACATGTAGATACAGGTTTCCATTGAGATACACCTTTGTTGGTTAGACTGGATACTAGTGACTGTTACTAGATGAGGTTTAGGTTTTCTACTGGACCCCATACAAACTCTGTGAGCCGTGGGTAGCCATGGATTGTGAGGCAGGAGTACAGGATGGTTTCAAGGATATTTTATACCTCTCCTACTTATAGATAGATTTATTTCTATTAGGGAGGACCACCCACGAGATAGAGAGATACAGGCAATCCAGGATCATGAGACAGTTTGGACTACAACAGGGGGTGGTGGAAGAGGATGATTTACAACCTCACGTCACTAGGGAGGTAGGCATGTGGGGCAGGTACATTGATTCTCTCATAGTGACGGTAGCCTAGAGGATGATGGCGAGGATAGACTTTGTGGCCAGGCCAAATGTTGTAGACGCAGGGATGACTGCAGAGTATGTAGCATGGTGGGTCGTGCACACACCCTTACGGCTGACAGACCTAGTGCAGGTAGAAGCCCATGAGTAGCCAATAGGAGACATGGAGGTTGATGATAGGATAGCTATAGGATATGCCCCTGAGACCTTAGTAGCAGGGCAAAGGAGGAGGCCACAATAGAGACGGGTTCGGCCCTGGATAGAGGCACAGGCAGAGGGAGGTAGGATCATAGGCCATAGGGGCCACCAGGGGATGGGCATGATCATGAACCTCAGGTGCCTATTCAGGGATAAGTTCAGGAACCTTAGGTGCCAGTTCAGGGACAAGTGCCACAAGGGCCACCGACAGGGTTTATTGCACATGATACTCATGAAATTGTTATCGCAGAGCAAGACAGTTTACCGACCGAGTGTGCACAACTATGAGGTTTGTTAGGGATGACACAGGTATCTAAGACCAGCCTGTAGACCGAGATGACCCAGGTATAGGGGATATTAGCTACAAAGACAACACAGGCAGACAGGGCTAAGGGTGCACTCGACACCTTACAGGGAAGAGTGGACTCAGGGGAGTTTTCCATGGTGGACCTAACCGAGGATGTGACTGCGCTACATACTAAGATAGGGATATTGACAGATCAGTTGGGTACCCTTACCGAGTAGATGGATAAGGCTATTGAGAAAATTAGAGCATTGACCTTGGAGAGGGATGTAGCACATAGGCAGGCCGAGTCCTATAGGACAGAGCGAGATATCGCTAGACAGGCGGCTAATGCAGGTGGGTTAGGAAAGGTGGTGGCAGAGGCTTTTGCAGCTCACAGGGATGCAGCTAGGGTAGGTAGAGAGGCAGACCACTATTGGGCATTGTACCATCAGCTAGTTTCTGAGGGCCAGAGATAGGTATACTCAGAGAGGTCCCGGTCATAGACCATAGGTCGAGCGTCGATTTCTCAGGGGTTAGTACAGATGCCACCACGGGAACCACCAGGAGGGGGATCACAACCACCAGCATGATTCCTTCAGAGGATTTTTGTGATACATAGTTTTGTATTTTGAGATGTACATGTATATCAACACCTAGGTGCACGACTATGTAATTATTGATGACAGACACTGTACTCATATATATATATATATATATATATATATATATATATATATATATATATATATGATGAATCTTATGACTCTATGATGTATGATTCTCATGCTTTGATTTATGTGACACTATGATGCATATGCTTATATGAGTACTGATATTGGTGTTTGCAGGATGTGATGTTTTATGATTATGTATATGCAGGATGAAATGTTTAGATGCATGTACCTAGATGTATGTTTATGTATTTGATATATATATTGTGGTACTTGTGATGTAATGCAATTGATGTACTTAATATTGTTATGAATATTTTTATGATGTAATGCAATGATCCTAACAATGCTAGGATGCAATGCAATGATCCATATGAAAATGTAGGTATGGAGCTGATGCAATGGATGCAATGAGACTCATGATTTTGGTGTGTGTCACAATCAATTGATGAACCAGCCAGGAAGACTATAAAGGACCAGGCAGGGATGGTTAGCATGACAGTGGCACAGAGTGTTAGTGCAATGGTGAGAGGACTGGATACGCCATGAATATACAGGGACCAAACCAAATGATAATTACAAGCGATTATGTACAAATGTTGCTGCCGAGACTTGATTGAATCTTGCTGTTTGATGCGTGCGATAGTGTTGGAACACCTAGGGAATACGAGAAATGCTGAGGTTTGAGGAGATGTGATGATGGAGATCAAGGGGAACAGGATTTTGATAGATAGTGGAATGGTCCATTATGTGTGACGCCTGTTCCTAGGTTTTTATCACCCATACTTGTCCAAGGCACCTGATTGTGAAGTTTTCACTATTGGACAAAATTTTTCTCTTATCTCTTTTTTTTTTTTTGATTTTTTTGATGTTGTCCAAGCACTTGTTTGCCAGGTTTTCGCTGGGACAACTATTTTTCAGCTTCATTTTTCTTCTTTTTTGAGATTTTTTCAAGACTTTTTATAATTTTTATGGATTTTTTTAGATAACTTGAATGAATAACCAGTCATTAGGTATAGAAGCGCCTAAGATGAATGGTGTTGATGGGATCATTCAAGGGTTCTTCTTCAGGAGTGGAGAGTTGATATACCCTAGAACCGAAGCATGCAGTGACAACATAGGGACCTTACCAAGTGACTTTGAACTTACCCTTCTTTTCTCGATCAGCACCCACTTCCTAATTTTCCTTTAGCACAAGGTCCCCCACTTGGAACTAGTGTGGGTGGACTTTCTTGTTATAGTTCCGCTTGAGTCTATTTTTATAGACAAACATGTGATCATAGGCTTGTTGACACTTTTCATCTAGTAGATCAAGTTGCGTGAGACGTGCTACTCGGTAATCTTCATCATCAACTAGGCCTCTTAGTGATATGCGGAGGGGTGGTAATTCGACCTCAATTGGTAAGAAAGCTTTAGCACTGTAGACTAGGGGATATGGAGTAGTGCTTGTGGGAGTACGGTAGGAAGTGCGATATTCCCAGAGTACAGGGTTGATCTAGAGATGCCAGTCACGACCAGTATCATTGACAACTTTCTTGAGGATTTTGGGAAGGGTTTTATTAGTTGCCTCAGCTTGGTCGTTACCTTGAGGGAAATATGGACTAGAGAAATGGTGATGGATATGGAGGTGAGCACACAGATCACTGATGTGTTTATTTTCAAATAGTGTTCCGTGATCTGTGAAGATAGTGGAGGGTATGCCGAAGTGGCAAACAATGTGATAGAGGATGAATTTGCATATCTAGACACCTGTAGTGAGAGTTAGTGGAATTTCTTCGACCCACTTTGTAAAGTACTTTGTTGCTGTGATTATGTATTTGTGGCCATCAGAATAAAGGGGAGTAATCTTACCAATGAGGTCAAAACCCCAACAAGAGAAGGGCTAAGGAGGCACAATAGGTCTGAGGTCTTGTGCAGGAGCATGGATCAGATTGGCATGTTGTTGGCAAGGTAGACACTTCTTGATGAACTCACAATCATCATGTGCCATTGTAGGCCAATAGTACCCTGTACACAAAATTTTCTTGGATAGGAACATGCCACTCATGTGGGCACCGCAGATTCCAGCATGTACCTCTTGTAGAGCCTGGGCAGCTTTGTTTACATTTAAACACCTAGAGAGCACATTGTGATAGCCGCGACAATAAAGGGTGTTGGCTATGAGGGTGTAGCGGGAAGCTCTGCAAATAAATTTTTGGTGTTGGGTTGAGGTGAGATGAGGGGATATGATACCATTTTGTAAATAAGCCTAGATATCATGGTACCATGGGGATTGGGGACAACCAAGACACATACGCGATTTGATTCATCATTCTCGTAAGCAAGAGCATGAAGTTGCTCAACTAAGAGTTCATATTGTGTAGACTCATGAGGAATCTCTAAGAGGGATCCAATTGTGGCCATTGCATTGGCAGCATTATTTTACAAGTGTGGTACTTGTGTTATCTGCAAGTGGAGGAATTGCTCTTTCATCTTGTCAACCATCTGCTTATATGGCATCAATTTGTCATCTTTGGTTTGATAATCATCCAGGACTTGTTTGATGATGAGTTAGGAATCACCAAAGACATATATATCTATGATATTCCATTATATAGCCATGCGAAGCCCTGTGATTAGTGCCTCATATTTTGCAATGTTGTTTGTGCGGGGAAATCCTAATTTGAATGACATAGGGATGTAGTCACCTTGAGGTGTGACGAAAAGTATTCCTGCCTCTACACCATGAGCTGTGTAGGACCCATCAAAGTAGAGTTGCCAAGTAGGTTTCTCTTCTATCATGCACAAATTTTCATCTGGAAATTCAGTGATTAGGGGATAAGCATCCACCAATGGTGCTTCTGCTAGTTGATCAGCGATGACCTGCCCTTTAATGGCTTTTCTGTCTACATATTGAATATCAAACTCGCTCAACAACATAACCCATTTTTCCATTCGTCCTGTGAGAGTAGTCTTGGAGAGTAAGTAATTGAGAGGGTCCACTTTTGAAATGAGCTTGGTTGTATGACTAAGCATATAGTGGCAAAGTTTTTGAGTGGCGAAGACCACTGCCAGCCATGCTTTTTCCATAGTGGAATAATTGGGCTCATAACCCACTAAGGTCTGACTGATTTAATAAATAGTTTTCTTTACCTTCATCATCCAAATGAGCAAGGAGTGCCCCCAGTGCTATTGTAGTAGCATAAATATACAGGATGAGTGGTCGGCCGGGTATAGGTGGTACCAAGATGGGTGGATTAGCCAAATATTCTTTGATCTTGTCAAAACTCTTCTGACACTAAGGATCCCATTTGAAAGTGTTATCTTTTCGCAAGAGATGAGTGAATGGTTGACACTTGTTTGCTAACTAAGAGATAAAATGGCACACAAATTGTAGCTTTCCTTGGAGGCTACGCATTTGTTAGAGTGTTTTTGGTGGAGACATTTCTATGATAGCTTGCACCTTCTTTGGATCTATTTCAATACCTCTTCTGGATATAATGAACCCAAGGAGTTTTCTTGATGTGACCCCGAAGACACACTTCTTAGGGTTGAGCATTAGGCAATAGTGTCCAATCCTATCAAAGACACATTCCAAAATGTCTAGGTGATCTTCCCTTTTTACTGATTTTGCCAAGATATCATCTACATAGTTTTCAAGAATCTTGTGAGTCATGTCATGAAAAATGACAGTCATGGCCCTTTGATAGGTTGCCCCAGCGTTGTTCAAGCCAAATGATATCATATTATAGTAGAAGGTGTCCCAGGGGGTTGTGGATGTTGTCTTGTGCTGATCTTCTTCTGCAATATGGATCTGATTATATCCTGAAAAGACGTCCATGAGTGACAACATCTCATGTCCTACTGTGAGATCTACTATCATGTCTATGTTTGGCAGTGGGAAATCATCCTTGGGACATGCCTTGTTGAGATATCCAAAGTCTGTACATATCCTGATTGATTTATCAAGTTTAGACACTAGCACCATGTTAGAAATCTAGTCAGAGTAGTCAATGGCGCAGATGATCTTGGCTTGGAGTAACTTTTCTAGCTTTGCTTTGACAAGTAGTGCCACTTTAGGGTGCATCTTTTTGAGCTTTTATTTGATAGGTTTGATGTTCGGGTCCACTACATGATGGTGAGCCACCAAGTTGGGGTCTAATCCTGGCATGTGGGAGTAAGACCATGAAAACTTATTTATGGATTCCTTCAAGAGAGTGACAAGATCTCGTTCTTCTACTTCAGTCAGAGATGCTGCTATGTATGTGATGGAAAGATTCTCTTTGGTGCCCAGGTTTACAGGTTTTGTTTCTTTGATGACAATCGATGACTATTCAGGCCTGTAATCACAGATTAAAGGAAGAGGAGAGTCTTCATCCTCTGGCGCCTTAGGGAGGTTTTTTCCAGCAGATACACCCTTTATTTTTACTATTTTATGATCAGATAGCGCCCTAGAGGGGTTTTCGTTAGGGGATCAATTTTTCTCTTGTTTATTTTTGTTTTCTACTTCATTTTTGTGGCTGAAGTTCTCCTCTTTCCCAAGGTATGCCTTTGGATCTAGCTTGTAGACAAGTGTTGAATCTTGCCCCCAGTCATTGCTCTATTCAATTGCTCCCATAAATCTTAGGAGTGCATCGTCACTTTGGAACTCGTTAACATGTATGACACTTGGTTGGTCCCATTCGATGAGTTCAAGATGGTGGAGGGGAAGGTCCATGAAGAGAATGGAAAGCTGGTGTAGGACCAAATTTCCCAGGAAAGTTTCATCATCAAAGACATCATCATAGGCTCTCACAACTTTCTCTTCCGGGACATCTTTGATGTCAGCGATTTCGCCCAAGGAAGGATAAGAGGCATAGATGTTCTCATTGGTGCCCCCATTCATTTCAGAGTCCATGCCAAGGCCTAGGTGATTTTCTCGCCGGTTAGGTACAATAGGATCCTTCATTCCTTGGTCTTCATATATGAGGCCACCTCCTTGGTAGTTCCATTTTTATGTCACTAGCTTGTGAGTTGCAGGGTACTTACCTTTGAAGTAATTGAGGCAACTTGTGTCCTTGGGTGGCGGATCCTTATAGAGCCATTGGTTGATGTTTGGTGTCATTTCTTGGTTATTCAAAATACCATTTGAGATAAAAGTTGTAGGACCCAATTGTAGCATCTTGGTTGTTCTTGATTCTGTCTTTCTTGGATTAGGTTGGCGACCTTGAGTGTGTGGATCAACTGGCAGTGCTCCAACTATGAAAGCATCAGATAAACTATATTCACCACAACCTTTGTTGTTGATCTTGACCGTGGAAATGGTGGAAGATAGGATTATTTCTGGGTCTAAATGGGTTCAAGATGAATGGGTGACAGAGGTGCCGATGTCGATCCCGTGACAATGATTGGAATGTGTGAAGGAGGTTTCCAACACATTGCAGTATGCGAAGGGCTTGGGATCTGCGCGGATGGTGATCTCAGTGCTGTTATACAGAAATTTGATGTTATGATGGTAGGTGGAGGGGACGACTTGCATATAATGAATCCATGGGCATCCAAGGAGGATGTTGAAGGGAAGGTAAAGATCAACATGACATACTATATCCTGGATAATAGGGCCCACTTTGATGGGTAATGAAATGGTGCCTTCAGAAGTACACTCTAGATTGTCATATTCTTTGATGGTAATGAATTCATTTGTTATATCTTCTTAAGTGCAACCCAACTATTTGATGAATTTTAGAGTACACAAATTTAGGGACGAATCATTATTTATCATGACCCACTTGATGGAAAAATTGTTAACCATGACAGCAATAATAAGTGGAAGATTATGATCGGGTTCTTCTGAGGGTACATCTATTGGTTTAAAGGAGATCCCACAAGATGTAGACAAGTGGCCGACAAGGTTTTGGAATTCAGTGAGGTTGATATTGCTGGGGACACATGATTCTTGTAGGGCTTTATTAAGGATATATTGATAGGTAGGTGAGGTACGGAGGAGATCGAGGATGGAAATTTGGGCAAGAGTATTCCCTAGGTGTTTCAAAATGTTGTATTGGGTACCAGCAGATGGAACGGTACTCGCACCTGCAATTGTTATTCTGCCTCATTGAGTGGTAACTACGCATTGATTATCGACACCCTTGACATGGATGACATTGATGGAGGACTGGACTTGGGATATGCAGACGATGAGATTATTGTAGTTGATATATGAATTTGTATAATCTTTTCTATCGACATTTTCTCATTGCTTACCCTTCCCTTGGTCGGAGGATTGAGTGGGATTGCCTAGGCCTTTACCCAAGGTGTGTTTAGGAAATGCATTTTGATAGATTTTAAGGGCTACGTTTGGTGATGGTTGGGCAGGAGAGTCCACTTAGATCTCTTTGCGGTCAATGAGATATTGGATGTAATGTTTTAGTTTCATGCATTTGAGGGTGGTGTATCCCTTAATACGATGGTAATCACAGTACTCATTGTCTTTATATCAGGCAGGCTTAGGTGTTGAGTCATCAAATGGATGTGTTTTTGGATACACGACTTGGTTGGCTTGAACCATTCTATGGAAGATGATATCTATGGGTTCACCCAAGGGAATAAACATGCGTTGTGGTGCATTCAGAGTGCGAGGCCTAGGCTGTCCACGTGGGACTGATATAGCATTTGTTTGGTTCATAGGACCTTGATAGTTGGGTTGGTATGACATCCCTGGAGGGGGATAGATAGTCGCGCCTTGAGGGTGTATGTTTTTCTGGTATGTTGGTTGGGGATACGCGGGAGAGGGCTATTGATACGTGGGAGGAGGTTGAGGGTGTACTAGCGATGCTTGCTGATAAGTTTGGGTAGGTGCATTCGGACCGGCCACCACAAATTGAACGTGTTTGGTGTCAGTGGCTCTGTCAGTTACTACATTCTTGTTCTTGTTCCAATATCATGATTGATCATTATTATGTTTATCAAGCTAGGATTTATTGTAGTTCTTGATGGCACCATCTTCTATGAGACCTCGCTCGAGATCCATGCCTTTGATTCTGATGTCTTGATAATTTTGTATGCAATTCATGCGCATGTGATAGGCGAGCTTAGGATGGAGGTTGTTAATGAATATTTTGATAAGATGTTGCTCGGGGGGTTTATAGGACAATCTTGTAGTAATCCCTTGCCAGCGCTGAAGGTAATCGGCCAGGATCTCTCCTCCCTTCTATTTGGAATTGCATAGGTTGAGTGAGAGTTCATTTTTGACATTATGTGTGTATTGGGCCACAAACTTTCAGATAGTTCAGCGAAAGTAGAGATTGTGTCGTAGGGGATTTTATAGAACCACTCAAGAGCGGTTCCTCCTAAGCTCTTGGGAAATAGTCTCATGAGGAAATTATTGCTATAGGCCACTTCTTGAAATGCCATGTAGAATTCTTTGACGTGGCTGACAGGATCTCCCTTCCCCCGATATTTATCAAATTTGGGTGTCTCAAAGTGCTTGGGGAAGGATATGGCAGTGACAGATCGATCAAACGGGTAAGGACACACTTCTTCAAACTTGAATGTTTTAGCCTCGGTCCCTTCTTTTAGCTCTTTGAGAGCATTCTTCATTTCCTCCCATTCATGATTGACTTGTGGAGGAGGATTATTAACCTCGATTGCATTAGTTCCCTGAATCTGATATGGATCAAATGGTAAATATGGGGGATTTTGTGGGGGATATTGTGGTGTTTGATATGATGGTTGTTGGTCAACGTATATGAGCTATTGTGGTGGAAGTTGCAGCTGAGGGGAATATTGTAGTGGAGGAGGTGGGGGTACTTGATAAGGTTGTTGCAGCTGCTAGAAATATGCTTGTATTTGCTGAGGCATTGGATAAGTGGGATGAGCCTATTGTGCATTGACATATGGTGGAGGATAGGTGTTTTATGGTGAAATGCCCCCATTGGTTGTAGCGAGGTAATTGGTGTTACTGATAACACTGAATTGCTGTGGAGGTGGAATGGTTTGTGATGCAACGGAAGATGGCATGGCCAGGTAGTTGGCGGAATGAGTTTGTTGTTGTTGTGTGGGTTGAATGAAAGGATTAGCGAACTGTTGCAGTGATTGTGCTATGAAAGGATTTTCCCCCTGTGTTTGTGGTTGCAGTTTCTGGGTAATTTGAATGATGGGCTGCGCGATGGCGAAGGAGTTGATTTGTGCTTGGGATGTGAATGGGTTGGTAATTTGATGTTGCGGTTGTTGTTGTTGGGATGGTTGCTGGATAGATTGTTGCTGCTGTTGGATTGGTTGTGGCTGTTGAATTGGTTTCTATTGTTGGATTGGTTGTTGTTGGATTGGTTGGATGGGAATTTGGGGTACGACAAAGGGATTCGTAGATGATTGTTGCATTGGAGGATTCAGATTGGTTTGCGTTTGCGACAAAACTGCTGGCATACATTGTGATTGCATTGCTAGTGGAGCGGGGAAGGTGGACCCTTGCAGAAATAAGGGTTGGTTATAGGCATTGGTAGGTGGCATGCCTATGGTAAAGTGTGTTTGCTATTGTGAGTACGTAGTGGAGGAGAAAGGTGGAACAGGCATGGAGATTTGGGTGCTTTGATGCTGCAAACTAGGTGGCATATTTTGAATGGGCTGAGTGGGGATAGGTGGAATGGTGCTTTGCTGAGTACTGACTGGTGGTGGTGGAAATTGTGCTACAAATATTGGGAATGTTTGTAAAAGTGGAGCGGCTATGAACTGAGGAGGTGCTTGCGTAGTGATAGGGGGTATTGCTTGTGCTGCTGATGTTGGATCAAGAGGCGGGGCTCTTGAGGTAGATGAAGATGTCATGTGCATGATGGAGGGTGGGATGGAAGGTTGGACTACTTGTGCGATAAGAGTTCCCACATGTAGGGCTTGTTGAAGTGGATAAAAAAATTTGTTTCTAGTGGGATGAGGACATTCCCCTAGAAGTGCCATAGGTCGTGTGACAAGTGTGGGTATAATCCAAGGTGAGAGTTGAAGTCCTTGTTGCTGAATGTCCAAGAGTACCTGATTGTTGTTATGTCCACTTATGGTGTTCACCATGTGGACATGTCCTGGATGATTGATAAATGTTTCTATGGTACTCATGGTGGGAGTCTCATTAGTATCTACCTAGATATGTTCAATTTGTTCGTTGGGCTAAGGCGCATTGGTAACCATGGCGTTAGTGTTGTCAATCAGAGGATTAGATGAACTAGCGGCAAGATTAGGGTCCATGTTCTTCCTCTTCTTAGTGGCTCGTGTAATAGGTGGCATGAAATGACTACCGTAAGGGAATATGAGATGCAAGATGTAATGCAAGGATGTGCCTAGGAAGCTAAGGATGCGTCTAGGATGATGAATATGGTCCTAAGGACTAAGGATGACTTGATCTATGCAAGGATTAAGGGTTTCTTTCCCTAGCGTAAGATCAAGTGGATTGTGATTATCTACCTAAGATAGACTTGTGGTCTTCAGCAGACATGATTCTTTGTCAATGTGAACTAGCCTTTTGATCAAGGTGATGAGGTTGCAAAGGCAAAGGGAGTTATCCTACACAATGCTTAGTTTAAGTACAACCAAGGATGGGGTTTGATTAAGATGTAGGTTCTAAGAAACTCAAAAGGGGATGCAATACCAAGCAAATGATGTGATTAAGATGCATTGGATAATGATTAGGATGATGCTAGGTTGACTAGGATTGGATTGGATTATGATGGACTATGCTAGGATGAGTGTGTGATGTGCTTCTAAAGATGACAACCTAAGAGAGGTCCTATAAATGCAAGCTAAGTGAGCTTAAGAAGAGAAAGAGTGTGTGTTTTTTGTGGTAGACTAGCTATTCATATTGTTCAAATTCGACGAAAGCAGCATTTAGATGATATTTTCCCATGAAGTGAGCAACCTTGTTGTTGTATATCACTTTGTCAAATTGTTCTCATTTATGAGTTTCTTGCTTGATGGAATCAACTATGTGCTGGTACTTGGTAGCCTCTCTGGTTGTATGCTTTTGTTCTTTGTATATGGGAGGCAAGGGAGTTTTCACCTTCTTGTGCTTCTTGGAATTGGTCATGTCCTATAGTGAAAAGTTTTGATTTCAGATGAGCAATTGGGGTTCTTAGGACATATCTCATAAAAGGTCAAAGTTTGAGGATGTTGGAAAATTTTTGAAGCTTACGACAGTCTTAAAAAGGACGTTGTTTTGATGATCTAGAAAAGGCTTGATTTCTTTCTAATTTTCAATAGGCTTGTTCCATGGCAAGAACCAAGTTCAAGACAATCAAATCAGAAAATAACATGCATGGGTCTGAACACAATCCGGCAAGGGACAAAGAAACCTTGAAGGATACAAGAAAGTGACAAATTTTGTTTGTTGGGTATTCCATTTGTGTTTTGGATTTGTCAATGTTCTTGAAACACTTAAAGAACAATTCTATCTAAGGAGTTGGCTTTGCATGAAATATTATAGGCCCATTGCTTGGTAGTCCTTCATCTCACACAGGAGTGTCACCCCCGAAAGGGTGCCCATGTTTTTGCCTTTTTCCAAGTATTTTTGTCATGCTACGAAGATCTCTTTCGCAACACAATACCTTGGGACACATATGATGGGGATCTTGGGGGGAGATTCTTCCCTCCCCTTGCACTATAATAAATCACCGTTCAGAGGTGAATCTGGTAGCTTCTATACTTAGAGTGTTTAGTAAGTGTCTCCGTTTGATTGTATCATCTATGTCCACACAAGCACGATTCAGGCGTATAGCTCCATAGAGTATCTTGACAAAAGGGGTCATGCAAACATGATTAAGACCGCGAGGCCACACTTAAGTTAGACGAGATCCAAGTATAATCTCAAATTTCAATCGACTCCCGAGGCTTTAACCCCAAAGAGTAAATTTTATTAACATGAGTTAGTGTGGCTTACACCTCGTTCTCACGTGGGTCGTTCCCAGGAGATTTTTCCCTCAACCGACAGGCACATCTAAAGGATTAAATTGAAAAGAAAATTGGATTGGCGACAAAAAAGAGTTTGGATTTTTGATTTTCCTACAAGGGGAAAAGAACATACTCTCCTATCCAGTATCGTTTTCTCCACAGACACGCAAGACACACTTAGTTTATTCCAAAAGATTTAATTGTTTAACAAAAATAAAATGCGTCTAGGTTTTTGATCTTCCCAAAAGGGAAGAGAGCATAATCCCCTAATACTTTCTTTGGATTAGACAAAAGGATCTATCTAATTAGTCTATGTTCCTAGAAAATGATAACAAGCACGGTTGTTTAGTTGATTGAAATTGAGGCAACCTGCAAGACAAATAGTGAGTAATCTTTTGAGTTTATGTCTTTGGCAAGCGGTGCTACAACACAACTGGTTAGTAGTTTTGAAATTTTAATCTTTGACAAGAATTATCATAATCCACTCAAAAGTTGTTAGAAAAATGATCAATAAAATCCTGTTAGAGTGCAGATGTCGATTCAGGGTGCAAACGCTGGTTCCATGTTTTAGCTCAAAAATGTCAGAATACTAGAAAATAAACCAGAAAACATAGAAAGTCATAAAACTGTTATACCAGCCGGAGACGCCAATTTGTGCAACGCAGACGCCGATCGATGATTTTTCTGAACTGTCGTTTGTGTAGACGCTGAAATAGGAACCCGCATTTGCGCAGACGCTGATGTATTTGCACAGCTTAAAAAAACACAGCAAAAATAACAAAAAAGTTACTTTTCCTTCTTTCTTAGTCTTCAAATTCATCAGATTTAGCCATTTTGAGATTATCCAAACCTTTAAAAACTAGTGTTTTTTTAATGATTTATCAAGATCTTATTCCCTTAATAAAATTTGGACATTATAACTGCTTGTCAAATTGATCTCTGCTAAAAAATAGAGTGCTCAAATACTCAAAAGCAGTGGGAAAGACAATAAATCTTGAAAAAATAAAAAATTATGTTTAGAAAGTCTCAAATAAATTGTGCCAGGCGGAGACACCGATGCAGGGCACAGACGTTGGTTTAGCACACACGTCGAATGACAGTTCAAGGAGAATCGACGTTTGTGTAGACGCCTCTATGTACAATGCAGATGCCAATCCGTTAGTCTGGCAAATTTTGGAAGAAAAAAGACAAGAATTTAGAAGAGTTTTAGGGACGTGGGTCCCACCAGGCATGCCAGAATGTGTATGATAAAATCTTCAATCTGTTGGGAGAAAGCTCAAACATGACAAGTTAGTGGGTTAGCACATATGATTCATGAAATGAACAAAGAAACCAACAAGACAACATCATAACATCAGATAGAACTAAAACAAGCTATTTGCACCCTATTTTTACTTGTTTGATTTGTTTTTTTATTAAATGTGCATGTGCTCTCTCAAACACAAATTAAATAGATCCCCAATGCAATGCAACTATGAAATGCAAGATTGGAACAATGAAGATATTTAAGAACTATTATGAGGAACTAGTCTCAAATCCTCCAAAAAGATGATCTTAAACTATGAAATTGATTATGAAACATGCAAGATAACAACTATGATTCAACTATGATTCATTTTAGCCAAAGAAACCTTGCATGTAATATCTATATGATTCAAGCATGAATTTAACAACATATGAAAACAAATATGAAATCTAGAGCTATGTTAGCATAATAACAATGTAAATATGAGAGATGAAAATGCAAGAGGAGAAGGCCTCTATTTATAGATTTTTGGGATAGAAGAGGAGGGGTTGAATGATGTGGCATCTATGTGGCATCCACATAAGATCCACATAAGGGACACATAGGCTTGAAGGGATGGCTAATTTGAAGTCAAATATAGTAATAAATATTGAGTGGCTCAAGAATTCCAAGTGGGGGACAAAGGAGTAAATAGTCTTAAAGAGGAATGGATGCCCATTTTGGAGAGAATTCTCACATGTGGGTGAGCATTCCATTAGCCTTAAGAGGGTTAGGAATCACCTTTTTAAGTATGATCAGAGGGTGATTAGGTAGGGAAGTATGCTTAGGAAATGAGGTGATGGGAGTAGAGTA